>OOIL02006555.1:2167987-2243416 GCA_900332095.2 Cuscuta campestris
GTTAGCCTTATGCCGCAATTCCCTGCTATGAAGGGCCGATCTAACTTCTTCCAGAGATACAGTATCTTTCCCAACAATGAACGATTGAACAAAATTTTCAAACGATATTGGGAGAGATACCAACAGAATCAGGGCAGCATCTTCATCCTCTATCTTCACATCGATATTACGCAATTCTAATAACAAAGTATTTAATTGCTCTAAATGTTCCCTGAGTGGTGTACCTTCAGCCATTCGTAAACCGAATAGACGTTGTTTCAGAAGTAGCTTGTTGGTTAAAGATTTCGTCATGTACAGACTCTCCAACTTCAACCACAAGCCAGCAGCAGTTTCCTCGTCTGAGACCTCCGTGATAAAGTCATCTGACAGACACAGCATGATCGTCAAGTGCGCCTTCTCTTCCAGAGCCGCCATCTCAGGAGTAGCGACGGCGTTTTTGTCTTTCGACAACGGCGCCCAGAAACCTTGTTGTTTCAACAAAGCCCGCATCTTGATCTGCCATAAACTGAAACTGTTTCTCCCTGTGAATTTGTCGATTTTCACGTTCAAAGCAGACATCTCGAAATTCTCCAAGAACACAGATTAACCAACCAGGCTCTGAAACCAGTTTGTTGTGCAGAATTCGAGAATAAGAGAAAAATATAAACTAGAAAACACGACAACAGATTTAACGTGGTTTACCAACGTTGTGTTGGCTAGTCCACGGGGAAGAGGGGGAGCAGTTTTATTTCTGATTTGGAGAGGCAAGAACAGAGTACAACAACTAGGGTTTGTGGTAGCACCCATATAAATAGTGCTTGGTGAAACCCTAACAGACTTAGACCCAAAAATACAGAATTAACAGATAATTAAACAAGCCCAAATAGAATGGGGTTCGGACACCTCAGAATTCGGACCTCTCAGAATTCGGATTTCTTGACTTCTCCGGAAATCGGATTTTTCGACTTCTCCGGAATTCGGATTTCTCGACTTCTCCGGAATTCGGATTTCTCGACTTTTCCGGAATTCGGATTTCTCAGAAGTTGGACTTCTCCGGATGTTGTAACGAGTCAGATTCAAGGCATTACAACAGGTACCTTAACTCTTATACTATGACACACTTTGATAATAATTAGTCTTATTGAATAATGAAAATTTAATACTTTCATCAATATTTATAGATATTACAAGGAAAAATCTTAACCACTGCACGATAAAACTTATTAAAGTATCAGAATAAAAAAATTAAAAAATAATACGAGTATTTGATACTCCATTTTATTTTCTATTATCTCTATAACTCCTACTAATTGTAGATATGATATTTGTGTTGGTGAATGTAGTTGACATAACACTCAAAAGCCAAACATAGGACAAGCAATAGGAGATAAAGAGGTTGTCCATTCATTCCCAAATGAGCAGCTAGTACTACTGTTACGTTCTTTCTAACATACAGCTACTACATTGGCCTCGCCCTGGCACCACCCATGTGTTAGCTCACAGTACACTTTGGTTCTGTCCTCTCCAAGTCTGGTACGCCATAGGTGTAGTGTTTTTCATCACGCCTATCACATCATGTGGCAACGTCAATCAGTGCTACATTAGTCTTTTTATTTCCCATCACAACGTATCACTGGGCAGGGGTGAAGATTACACTCATTATGCCAAAATGTTTTTTTTTTTCATTTTTTTAATTTGCTTAAATAAAACATTTAATAATTATTTTATTAAAATTAAAAATTACATCCATATAATGTAAAAAAGTGAAATAAATAAGAGTGATAAATGGCAAAAATTACAAGTCCTCGATTAAAAAAGCGCAACTACTTAAAAAATCTAACAAAGAAGAAAGGAAAAAAGGAAAAGAGGAAAAAAAGAAAAATAAAAACATAAAATGTAATACAAAAAAGTATAAAAGTAAAAAATGAAATTAAATAGGAATAAAAGATTATGGAAAGAAAAAAAAGTGATGGTCTCGTCCCAAATTATTTGCCCACTTTTTAAGATATAATGTTTATTTTCAAAATACGGAGTAGTACTCAATAACTATGTTTTTTCTAAATTAGTTCCCAAAATAAACTAATTATCAATATAGTTAATGTGTTTTTCTAAATTAGTTCCCAAAATAAACTAATTACCAATATAATATTCGTTAATTGAAAATAATGCTCAGTTTAGTTCTCCAACTAACGACCATCAAAATGACGTAAACTTACTACCTTTTCAAAAAAATCCTTTCTATTCATGTGTCTTCTCAAAATTTTTCATCTTCGAAATAAAAACTCGGTAAGTATGAAAAAATAATTTTAAATTCTACTCCCTCCGTCTCAATTTATAATGTCTATTTACTATTCGCAGGGTCAAACTTTATTCACTTTCTTTCTCTATTTTCATTAACAAATTGATAAAATAAAATACTATTGTCACTACTAGTTTTGTAGATCTTTTGATGTGGTATTTTAACAAGTAATTTTTATTTCTTAATTCTATACCAATTGTCATATAAACTAATTTGAAAATAATTTCAGTCAAATATCGTAAACCGAAACAGACACTATAAATTCGGACGGATGGAGTATGTGATAAGAATATACGGAGTAGTAAATAAAATATAATTTTAAAATTTGAAAGTAAATGCTTTAGAATGTTTCAATTATTCAAAAAATATCATGTAAATAAAATATTTAGTAAAAAATTTACTTTTGAATTACGGATTATTTAAACAATCTAAAAACTTTCAAATTTATTAAACAATATTTATAGTGTTATTTATTATATTCTCATCCTATAAAATTTAAAATCATTTTCTCATTAGTAATGAATACTCCGTATTTATTTTGGAAGTCTGCCGATTTGAGAAAACTTTATTAGAAAGATCCATTTTGAGAAGTTAGTACTCGCTCTGTCCCATAAAACCTTTTTTATTCTAACTTTTAAAGAATTTAAGAAGAATGTATTTTGGTCTTGACTTTCGAAAAACGCCTTTGGATGTGATTGTTATATTAATAGTGAAAAAAATTTGATCTGATAGGTTTGTAAAAAATTAGTGTAAATAAAATTGTATTTTTAATAAAAATGAGAAATTTTTTGGAGACGGGTGAAAAATGAAAGGAGAAAGCTTTTGTGGAATGAAGGGAGTATAAGTCTTAACGCCGTTCTGACGGTTGCTAATCGAGGGGCTAAACTAAGCATTATTTTTTATTAACGAGTATCATCTCAGCAATCAATTTATCTTGTAAACTAATATGAAAAAACACATATTTATTCAATACTCTGTACTATTTTGAGAATTTAGTCTAAAATATATTCATTCAAACGAAATGGCATTGTTAATACGAGTAGGGTAATTTACCTAAATAGGACTAAAACATAATGATTTTCTCAATATAGGATCATATGTTTTTATTTTCCAATGTAAGATCATTGGTCATTATCTATTAGTCATTATTCAACTAAATGTCACTTAGACATTATTATTCTCACTAGTCATTATTAAGTTTTATCTAAGGAATAAAAAAGTTTAAGTCTTACATTGTGAAATTACTTATGTTTTAATCCTATTCAGTGCAAATTTCACATACGAGTATTCTGGTATTGCGATAATTTTTACGAGTATATACTTTTTATTTTTATTGATTATTTGATAAAATAATATAGTTGAGTCATCACTTGTTTCATAAATGCTCTTTTAACATGTGATTTTTTATACATAGTCAAAATGATCTCATTTATGAAATTTTTTACTCTAACCTTTATTTTTTATTTTTCTACTCCCTACAAATTTTAAAATAAGAAAATTTGAAAACACTTTATTTTACCTAATAGTTCCCTTCATGTCATTTATTTGGAGGGAGTATTGGAGTATCATATCATTTTTAAACTTTGAGTATAAATAAAAGCTTAGCGTCAAATGCCAGTATATATATCAACAAGACTCATATATGCTATCACTAGCTTAGAAAATGACATATTGACATGGTACTCCCTCCAAATAAATACTGGTTGAAATAGGCTAATAGTAGCCTTTTTATGATATTTACATATACTCCGTATTAGCTTCCTGAAAAAAATGGCTTGTTTTCGACGTTGTACAGACGTTTATGTAAATCAAGTGACTCAAAATCACTGGTTGGTGATGGGCAAAAACAATGTAGGTGATGAACCCAGTCATGCTTCCTATCATTGGGATCTTCACATCAAAAGGAATTTGCTAAATGAGATGGGGACGAAGTTCATGAATACATAGTAACAATTTAACACCAAACAAACAAAAAACTAGAAATCAAGTTCTTCATGACACTAAATTAGCTCCATCCCTGTCTTTCCTTTCATATTTCTTCACCAATAGTAAACACTGTCACTTGAACAAAGTAGAGTTATGAGGATGAAAATCAGAATTTGGTGTACGCGTACTAATACGAACCTGTGAAGTTGGATGCAAAATTTTCATAGAAATGGAGCACGCAATTTGTACTCAATGAAAGAGTGACATAAGCTTCTAATCCTTTCAACTCCTTACCCAAAAGCTCTATGTTCAATTGAGCACTTTCTTATTGGTGCTTCCCTTTGTTTTTCTCTCAACCTTTTCCATCGTTCTTCCTTTTCCAAGCTGTCTTGGGAGTTCGCCCCTCCTATAGAATATGGTTGCACTGTGTTTGGGAAGCTGTAGATATAAGTTCCCAAGGGAAGTACTGGGACTCAATTGTCTTGGTCTTAAGTTCCCTGCAATGACACATCAGCTCATTCCAATCTCTATCCCCTCTAAGTGACTTTGTAAATCTTTCCCAGGAGGATGCCATTTACCCCCAATAAAACTTAGGCAGCCTAACATTGTGTTTTTTAGATTGATTTCATTTCACAATAAAACTTAGGCAGCCTAACATTGTGTTTCTTAGATTGATTTCATTTCACAATAAATATCCAAATCAATGCCTTCTACCAAAACACTATGGTTCTTCACATACACTGAAAACCACCTAGGAGCCTGAACCACACACAAAAAAACCCCCACATTTAGTATTACGATTTCTAATCAATCACAACACTTTAAAAAATCACTAAATATTACTCCGTAAAATATTCATGTTCTTTTGTCCAGGCAGAAATCCTATCTACATTTTAATTTAGCAATATGCTCTTCCTTCGAGAACCTTCACTGACAATAAAACAACCCCAATTGTGAGAAATGTGAATTGTTTGGTGATCCATAATAGGATTATAGAAGTTTACAACAAAAAATAGAATCATCTGAGCACCAAATGCTCACATTCAAAGCATTAGTCCTTTTATTCATCATATCAACTTTCGTAAGCACTCCAAATGTTCTTTACCCTATATAAATAAGAAACTTTTCTTAGGAAAAAAAAGTGCAAACATATATATATTTATATTGTGTGATTAGATGTAGAGCACCATGAGAGGCAAAATCAAATGCACCTAATATATCAACTTCTCTTGAAAGTGTAATCCAGTTTGGCTACAAAGCCATTGAGATATTGCAAGTATAATCCAATTGCGCCACAAAGCCATGAACCAGGGGGTGGGGGCATAACTCGTGATGGCAATGACATGAAGATATGAACAAACTCAAATGTCAAAATGACCAGCACACTTATTATCAAAATAAGGCATATATTAAACAACATTACCTTCTTAACATGGTTCGAACCATGTTTTCAATTTTTTCCAGTTTCTTTAACTTCTTCCAATTTATTCCAAGTTCTTTTAGTTTCTTCTAACTTTTCATTACTACTACTCTTTAGAGTTTCTTCAAACTACTTCTGATTTCTTCCAACATAGCTCTCTTTGAGACTCTTAAAAGGTTGGAATGAGTTTTATAATGAAATGCTCCGTTATATTTCTATAAAATATTAGTGACGTTATAAAATCTTAAAATTTGTTTACTTCAAGCCTCAATACTCTCTCTGTTCTCTCTTGTGAATCCTCAAAACCCTAATTGCTTCTTTTATACTTCAACGCCTATTTCTCTTCTAGGCAAGAACTTTCTGCAATTCTGCAAATCATGGTATCATTCTCTATCATGTTTCATTCTCATTTTCAAGTTTTAATGTTGATAGGATAATTGCTTTCAAATTAATACATGTATTATTTCAACTTTTTGGACAATGTGCATGAAATTTTGCGTGTATAAATTGGTTGCAGACATTGTGAACCCCAGGGCATATCCCTCGACATATGCTGAGTTAAGCATAACAGTTCTTGATCAAGTTCAAGATGCATCAAACTACAAGAAAAGCTAAGAAGTGCTAATGAAGGTCGAACAAATTTTCTTTTTTTCCTCTATTACATAATAAAGTTTTTTATACCTAGAGATGTAGTGATAAATAGTTTTGTTTTTATGTTAATTTATTGCATCAACAAAAAACATTGAAGAGAGGTATGTCAAAATTCATAGTGATGACAGTTGATACAAAATCTCTTGAGATTTTTCAACACCTTTCATTTCTTGTTGAAGACAAGGTAATTGCTTTTTATCAAACATAGAATTTTTAAGAGTGTGCTATGTTCTTTGTGACATTGTTATGCAAATTGCTGTAAAATTAGATGTCAAAAAAACTAATTATTTTTAAAAATTATCTCTTTTGAGATCTTGTAAGCTTTTTAGGGCTAGATGTTGATGAACAGTACTTAAAATAATAAAATAATAATAATAATACGACATTGTATACCATTCACACTGCAACACCAGTGTTTTGGGGCACCTATGTACTCTATCCAAAATATTGATGGTTCTTACCCCCAGTTTAACATTAGACAGTATTGCTTATTCGATAGTTCTTATCCCCGGTAAACCATCAATTCTTTGAATGATACTTGGTCATTGAAATTGTACTGTATCATTATTATTATTATTATTGTTAATATTATAAAGAATTATTCATCACACGAAGGAACATCTAGCCGTAAAAAGATCAAAATATCTCAAAATAAATCATTTGCACAAATAATTAGTTTTTTATGTTGAGTTTTACACCAATTTGCATAACATCACAAAAAATATAACACACCCTAGAAAATTTCATGTTTGATAAGAAACAATTACCTTGACTTCAACAAAAAGTGAAAGGTGATGAAGAATCTCAGAAGGCTCTGTATCAACTGTTATCACAATAAACTCTGGCATACCTCTATTCAATGTCTTTTCCGCTACAATAACATAACACAAAAGTAAAACTATTTATCCTCAATACATAGAAAACTCTATTATGTAATAGAGAAAAAAAGGTGATACAACCTTCACACTCTCTTATAGTTTGATGCTTGTTGAACATGATCAAGAATTGTTATGTTAGGCTCAACTTCAACCAAGGGATATGCCTTAAGATCACTATGCAAGTAACCTATCTATACACATAAACATTTATGCAATTTTCCAAAAAACAATACAATTTGAAAACAATGATCTTATAAACATTAAAACCTAAAAATGAGAATGAATTATTATAAGAGAAAAGGATGCAGTGAGGTATGAAAGAAGTAATTAGGGTTTTAAAGATTTATAAGACAAAATAAATATTGACGCTTGAAGTAGATAAATTATACTACCTCCGTCCCAGAGTATTTGTCCACTTTCATTTTTACACACCATCCAATACACTTCTTTAATCCATTTTATCTTGTAATTTGTATATTAAAAAATTATAAAAATTACTCCGTATATACTATATGTTAAGACAAATCAAACAAGATCACGCATGACTATATTTAGGCTTACACATTGAGAGAATTTGATGAGTCAAAGTGCTTAGATGAACAGTTCCAAAAGTCAAAACTGGACGAATACTCCGGGACGGAGGGAGTAAGATTTTATAATGCCACTAATTTTTTTAGAGAGCATTTCTTTATAATAATCACTACAACCTTTTAAGAGTATAAATGATAGTTATATATATATATATATATATATATATACACACACACACACACACACACATAGGCGGACCCACGTAAAGTCCCACGGGGTCCCGGGACTCAACAAACTTCCACGTAAGATTTTATATATATTAGGTACCCTGATATATTAGTATATAAAAATTAAAAGGTGCCGTGGAAGCCCGGCCGAGATATTGAAGGGGCAATTTCCTAGAGACTAGGGTTCGGTTCTCAATCCCCTTGTTTTGTCATTGTTTTTTAATGGACCTCAAAATAATCCTAAAGTATTCTAAAATAACACTTTTAATGCAATATATTTTATTGAATTTTTTGAGGTAGTATTTTTTTGTATTAAAACGCATTAATGCATTAGGTTTTCAATTTAAAAGTCTCATTTGATACATGAAATTCAAATGATAAAATTGGAATTGTGAATAACAATTCTAATTCTACTGTTTGGTAGCACAAAAATATGTGGATTTAGTATTGCCAAAAATGAAATGAAATTGGAGAATTCAATTCCATAAATTTTAACTCCCAATTTAATTTCAATTATATCAATTTTGGGTACCAAGCGACCCTAAGTATTAAATAATTATTAAAATTCTTTTAATTTGACCATCAAACTATCAAAATGCATGTGTTATTTAAATATTTTTAATTTAATTCTTTTATGAGTGGTTTTAAAATTTAGTGGAGTTAGAAAATGAAATGAGAACCTTCAATCTACTAAAATCGCCTCTATCCTCATACTTTAGTAATATTGATCTTATTCCCCATTGTTACAAGAAAACCTAAAAACAGGTACTTCGATGTTTTATTTTATTTTGAATATAAAACATTAAAACTTCAAACTTGTACTCTTTTCGGTTATTCACAAAATTGTGGGTATATATAATATATTAATGCATATAAGGAGTTTATAATTTTTGTTGGTCTTTTTACAAGTATCTTTTTCGTAAAGAAATCTAATTTTCATTTTATTTGTATTCTTTTTATAATTACTTCAATTCTTAAAGTGTGATAAAAAAAAGATAATGAATAGAGTAAATTCCATAATTGGTCCTTTATAACAGAGGGGTTTCCATATTTAGTCCTCTATTATCAAATATTACCCCCGTAGTCCTTTTTTTAAGGGTACCTTTCCACAAATGGTCTTTTTTTTATCTTCTGCCGTGTTGGTGTTAATCTAAAGGCTAAAAGTATAATTTGACCTCAACATTATGTCTAGTGACGTGTTCTGATATTGGTTAAGCGGATAACACAAAAATAATGACTATGATTGTGGGCTAGGATTCTGACGAAAGATCACATTTGTAGACTATAGTTGTCGTAAAAAGCGACTGTATTTCACAAACGACGCAAACGGAACAGCCTTTGGAATTGTGTATGACAAAAAAAATATATTATCATTATGAAATTACACTTTTAGCCCTCAAATTAACACCAACATGATAGAAGATCAAAAAAAGGATTATTTGTGGAAAAGTACCCATAAAAGAAGGACCACTTGGGTAATATTTGATAATAGAGGACTAAATAGGGAAACTCCCTGTTATAAAGGACCAATTATAGAATTTACTCTAATGAATAGGTCTAAATCTTTTGTTCTAAATTGAGGCTTTTGACAAAGAAATCCTTATATCCAATTAGTAAATTTTATTTTAAAATATTGTCAGATGTAGAAGTTATAACTTTGAAAATTCTATTTCAGAATCATATTTTGAATGTTTATTTAAATTGCAAATTTTTTACTTTATTTTTTATAGTGTATGAATAATGACGCAGTATAAATATATGTTTACAATTTAAAAAACGGGACCCCATGTCCCCAAATTCCTAGATCCGCCTCTATGTGTGTGTGTATGTATATATATGTGTGTGTACGTATATATACACACACTGGTGACATTACCTGTGAATCTGTGATATATTGGGTGGGCTTCGAATGCTGAGAGACATCTCTTTGGATTCAATGCCTTGGCCGTGATAAAAATCATGTGATACCTAATCAGTTGAGGCACATCGTGTTACTTATATCTCCACCAACCTCAGAACATGTGGGAAGGGCAGAGAGCTTTTTGTTACGAAGTACTCCCTTTATTCAATAATTTCTTTCCTGTTTTAAAATTACAATTTGAGTTAACATTCAAAAATACCCCTATACTATTTCATTAGTGCCAAATGATTGGTAAGTGGTAAGCTCACCGCCGTTTAGGACAACAAACTCCAATCACATACTAATTTTGGCAATGGTTTGAGAAGGCAAGGTCCCAGCGGAAGACGGCAAGCCACAGGCGGAACGGGGCACTTGTGAGGAAGGCAAGATAGCAGCGGCGGCGACTGGGGATGAGCAGATCTGAACATTCAACGACGACGGATGATAGTAGATCTACGCGATTGGTGCCGGCAGAAGAACAGATCTGCGCAGTTGACGACGGCCGAATAGCAGATCAAGACGTTCGACGACGCCGAAAAAGCAGACCTGATCATTCGATGGACTGCCGCCGCTTGCGGCCGTTGCGTTGGAAAGTCGACGATGGGCGTCGAGTTGGGCCCCAATTATTTTACACATATATTTTATTATTAAAACATGTCTACAATGTTTCTTTTTAAAAATTAAAAAGTTAAAAATATTAAAAATATAAAATATAAAAGAGTCATGTCTTGCACATCTTACTATATATAATGCTTGGATCCTTTTTGTACAGTGTTCCCACCCATTTTTTTGCTACAGTACCCGTGTGATTTGGGACCGCAGATAAAAAATCTTCTCACATCCTCACTCATTTTAGATGTAGAGTACTGGAGAAGCTTTTCGTCAGGCATACTCACTCATCTTCCCGGTTTCTAGGGTTTTTTTGAACGGATTCGCGAGGTCTGGGATTTCGCACGAAAGAATTGAAGCTTTGGAGTACTACTGGCGATTTTGGTCTGGGATTTCGCACGCGATTTTGGAGTACACGGAGATAAATCCATAGAGAGAGAACTACGGGAGGTAGAGTTTTCAATCAGATGGGGTGCAGTGACTACACAGCGGCGGTCGAGCATCGACGACAGAATAGGAACAGTGATGGATTCTAGGAGGGGTTTTGTCGAAGGCTTCTTCTGGCAGCCGCGCTCCACACAGCGCAGATCGGATAGGGAAAGAGAGGGAGTACTCTTTCGACCAGGATGAAAACAGAGATGACAGGCAGACCACTAGGAACAACGCATCTTAAGGGAGAGGTGAAGGTGAAGGTCGTGGTTGCAGGAGTACAATCAACTATTCATCATCTTTCTCAACATTGGCCCAGCGGCTACGATACATTTCTATTTTTTTCATCAAATTTATATTTTGATTTTACATATTAACTCAAGTATATGTTTGATTTTATAGTTGAAGAAAAAGAATTGGTTTTGATGAGCAATGCTCACTGTGTGTTCGACGAAATGACTCACCTGGCCGCTGGGATTCCCGGACTGCTCCCAATAAATGGTGTGAAGATCAGAAACTTTCAAGAAACCCGAGCTGTAGGGCTCTATGGGAGGGTAAAGATTCCTATTTAATTCGGCACCCTCTTTCTTCTCAATTCATTTCTTATAAATGAACCACTAAAATAGTGATTGATTTTGAATTCAATTTCCTTAATTCCATTTTTACAATCTTACATGTTTGGAACACTTCTTGGATTTTTAGCACATAATATCATAATGGAGGAGGCACACAAAATGTTTGACATAATGCCCCATGAACTTCTCCCAATGTACTGTTTTTTATCTTTCAAGATATTTTTTGTTCACTAAGGTGTATAGAATTAATATGTGAATTTAAAAAAAAAAATACTTCGTAGGTATAGTTGCTTCTCCATCACCTTAGTGAAAATAAAGCTAATGACTTAATAGATTTTTTAAAATAGTTAAAACTATAATCTCTTTAATCACTTCTTGCATGATGACTCTAAATTTTAAGACTTTAATTTTCCAAAAAAAAACAGATTTTGTTTGAAGGGATGGACCAATAGACTTATCTACAGGTATTTTTTTGTCTAAACATGCAGCAATACTCATATGTTGTTTAGTTATTTAAACTTGAGCTCTCATCACGAAGACATAACAAATAGATAAGAAAAAGAATGTTTATTCACAATTCTGAAGGGCTGAAATGAGCTTATGGGCATGTTTAAAATTGACAAGTTAAATGAGGTTTGACATCTTAGTATAAGCATCTCATGTTAATTACCTTCCAATGGTTGGTATGGTTTGATGATTTTATTACTTGGGTGTTTGTTTCCACACCAGAGCAAAGAAACTGTCGGGGCCTAATGGGATGGGAGTGGCAACAGCCATTTCACTGAATTGCAATAGTTAAGAATCATTACAACAAGTACGATGAGGGATATGCTAATTAAGATTCAATTTTATTTGATTCCATCATCCTTCTCAGATTTTAGGTATTATACACTTTTGAGTTTTACTATTGATTTTCTTTATAATGTTAATGAGTTAAATTTAAAAAGTATTGTGTTGGGGGTAGGGGTGAAAAGGGCGAATGGGAAACTACAGTGGGTTGATATCAATGCCGATGAGGAGAGATTGCAGAAGTTGAAGCTTGAGGAAGAACAGAGACTTGAGCTGGAAGAGAAAGCTCTCACTCCTCTTCTCAAAGGTCATTCTTTTACTTTCTTGATATTTTACTCAATTTATCAAATTATAAGTGTTTTAGGTATGTATTGAGCATTTGAGTAGTGTCATCTTTATATATATAATGGTGTGAGGGTGTTTTGAACAGTGTTCCCACCCATTTGATACGCTACAATACCCATGAGATTTGGACCGCACATTCGGATAAAAAAAACTGGTGAAGCTTCTTGCATACTCACTCATTTTAGATGTACTGGACCACACATTACTCCATGATAAGAGAAGGCGCAAGAGAAGCTAAGGCGCTGGGATTTTGCTCATACGGCTTCGCGATTTTGGTCTGGTGGCATCAGTAAGTATTTCATTCTCCTTCTTAGGTATTTCATTCCTTCTTGGTCTCTCATGCTCTCAGATCTATCTTTATTGCCGAACTAGGGTTTGTGATTTTGGATTGAGCTTCTACCTTCGTGTTGCCTGTGATTTCAATTCGGTTTGCTCAATTTCTGCGTATCCTCTCTTTGTAAAACGTTTAGGTTATATTTGGTCTTTTTCCATCTCTTTATTTGATGCAAAACCGAAGCGTTGTTGTTTTGCTGTTGCATTGAGGTAGTGAATTGGGCAAATCTTTTTTTAATGAATGATATATGTTAATGATTATAATGGCTCAAAGCACAGTGATGGGGCTAGATTTTTTTTTATGTTGCTCTATATCAGATTTGTGTGTGGGGTTGTTGGGGTACCCTTTTTTTCTTCCCTTATGATTGAAACTTACACTAGGGTAGTTCAGTTTAAGAACCAAAGACATAAGATAAACCATGTTGTGTTGAGAAAAGGAAATTTGGGCAATTCCATGATTATATATGGCTAAAACGCTATCCTTCAGTTATTATCTTTTGGGTTTTGGTTCCTTGCATTCGTTTCTGTGTAAATTTGCACATTATTACCTCTATACTTTTTTAGCCGTTTTCTAAGACTGCTATCAGCTTCCTGCTTATTTCTGTATTAAAATTCTTTATCCTTATTGAATTAGGTATGATGAAGCTTTGTCTTAGTTGAATGGAACTAAAGAACAAGGTCATATTTACATGTCTTTTATGCGAAGAAGCATAAATGGAGGGTCACCCTGCTTTATCCATTCAAAGGGTGGGGCCTAGACAACTTAGTAACTTCGGTGCATCTGAAGTTCTCTCTTCTTCTACTTTACCAGTTCTTCCAACGAATCTTGAGGCAAGGAAAAATGTTGATTTTATAGTTTTGAATAGACGCATTTTGATTTAATTGATATGATAGTATTCTGATTTAATTGCATCATTCGTAAAATTGATGAATCATATCCTCTCTAACCCCCGGTAAACCCTCAACCCCACCCCGACCCAAACACACCTCCCACCCCTTTCAATTGCACCCACAAAGTTAATGTTGACTTTAGAGTCAAATTTTGACTCCAAAATTAAAATTAAGTTGGAGGCGCAATTGAAGGGGGGTTGGGGGTGTGTTCGGGTTGGGGCGGGGTGGGGGAGGTTTATTGGGGGGATTAGTGAGGTAGGAACTAGGAACCATCAATTTTATGAACAGGGTACCAGAGCACATCCGGGTCAACCCATGACATTGATTCTCAATGTCATGGTAACTGGCCTCTATTTTTATTGGTGTTAACTCAAATATTTATTAAGTTCTTATCTATCATATAAATTAATTTTTTAATTTCTCATCCATCCACTTTATTTGAATCCAATGTATTTTTGTCATACAGAGTAAAATTTATTCATTGTTTCTTCTCCTAAACACCAAGGTTCAAATGACATTGAACCTTAATGTCATAGGATGACCTGGGGCCGCTCCGGTGCCCCGTTCGTAAAATTGACGGTTCCTACCCCCCCGGTAAACCCCCCACCCGGCCCCGACCCGAACACAACCCCCCACCCCCGTTTGGCATCAGCGTTAGAGATTAGCGTCAGCGTTTGGAAAAGGTTATCCGACGGTAGCTTTTAGCGTTAGCGTTTTCAGAATTAATTTACCCCATTAAAATTTTATCCAAAACGCTAACGCTAATCGAAAACGTTGTTCCTTAACAAAGCCAAAAGCTATTTTGAAGAAATTAAGTTTGTCAAACAATTTTTTATCGACGACCAATATTATTGATTGGTCAAAATAACTAACTCAACCTGTCGTTCAAACCAACCAATACAAATAACTATCCACCAACATCCAAGTGATCCAACAACTAAATTTTAATCAGGGCCATGATAGCAATGAGATCATTTGTATATACATGTTATTCTTTTCTCTTCGAGAATGCTAAAAAAACCAAAGTACAATGCGCTCTCCGTCTAAAAAGGAACGACACATATTCTCACCGAGTCTACGGGAGAAATTTTTTATTTATATATTTTCATTGATTAATTGATAAAAGAAAAAAATATTCTTATTATTTCTTATTTTGAAATACTTCTGGTGTAGTTTTAAAATTTATACTCTATTTTTTATTTTTATATTAATCTTTGAATAAATGAATTAAAAAAATTGATATTTTACTTTGCTTTGTCTAATGTGACAAACATTTGGAACTGAGATAATAGAGAAATATAAATTATGATAAATTAATTAAGGTTGAGGGTAAAAGACATTTAAATATTTTTTTTTTGCCAAAAAAGAAACAATGAGAAAATTTGTGAACTGATCTTTGTCCTTGTTTGTCTTGACTAGACTCGTACCCGTGCGATGCACGGACTGTTAATTTATGCATAATTAGTTAATATTTGAAATAATGAAAAATGTTACAAACCCGGAAAGATTACATAATTTAATAAAATTCCCCAAAAAGGGAATTCTATATATAGTAATGATCAAAGTCGATATGAAGTGTTAAAAGTTTTGGAACACTCCTTTATAATTACATTCGTAGAGAATGATACATTGCTAACATTTATCCTTCTAAATATAAAATTTCATAACAAAAATCTAACATTCGTTATAATCATTATTGGCATACGAATATGAAAGATATGATGTTTTACTTAAAAAATTAACCAAAAAAATAAATACATTCTCCATTTCTTGTAAGGCATACAAACATAGAAGATATTATATTTTACTTAAAAAATCTAATGTTCGTTATGTGTGTATATTTATATTAATATTATTCTTTGAAAGATATATATTCTCTCTCTCTTTGTGTGTGTGTGTGTGTGTATATATATATATATATATATAATTATTTATTTAGTGAGGTTACTAAATAGTTTGACAATTTGAATTTATGTGGATGTTTCCATTTGTTTATATGTCAGTTCATGACACATTTTTCTATTTTTATAAATTGGCTTATAAGTCCAAAAAATTAAGTCTCACCTACTTATTTTTAAACTAACTTTTTTGTTTATCCATTTTAATCAGATTATTTACAAAATATTTTTCACCATTTTTGAATTTTTCTAAATGATTATCTAGTCATTTTATCTTTACGAAAAATATTTAACTTATAAGAAACTTATAATTTAAACAATACTTAGCAGTAATATGTCAAGAAACACTAACACATTTCTATGTTTTTCTCCAATGGTAGAAAATTCACTATCTAAGATTTCAATGTGATGCTCACCCAAGTTCAATTATTAGAAAAAGTGTTGTCTATTTATTCATCATTTAGCTAAAAAAAATGTATAAGTAGATACTAAGTTGTAATAGGGAAGCACTTACTCTATCGCTTATTTAATTCTTAGTTTGAATTAACTCATATTTTAATGTACTCCGTATAAGAATGTAAAAGTTGTGGGCTTTACTTTTTTGATATTGAGAGTAATAAAAAAAAAGGTATTGTAAAATAAACTTAAAATCTTAAGCAAAGTTTAAACCATTTTAAATTCAAAGAAAATACAGTATCAACCCCAAAATACATCAATACATACTTATTACGCCGTGATCCGTGAAAAATACAAATCAACAAAATCATCATTTGCAATGTCCGTACTCTTCTTAATATGGAGGAAGTTAAATCTCTTACATGAGATGCCTAGAAACCGAATTGCTTATTTGCCTCTAAAAAAGTGCAGATGGCTCCTTCAACGCTTTCAAGCAACTATGCATGTCAAATTGGTCAACGCTTTCAAGCAATTATGCATGTCAAAAAAGTGCAGATGGCTCCTACAAACATGCATTTTTTACCATTTCAATAATTTTCAACTCCCAATATAAAGGCTGATTCCTAATAAAAAACATTATTCAAAATATAAATCTTAGTTAACCTCATGCTTTTGCCACTCATGTTTCTAAGTCATGTATCTCATGCACTTTGAATTGCATCAAAGATGGCTCAGGTATATTTAAAGGGAAAAAATCTTCACATTTCTTTCATCTACTCCTCACTGTCACATTAGTTTTCCCCTTCACTCCGGTTAAATTCTTCCATATAAAACACGAATTAAAAAGCCCATGTGTGGATTTCCACCAAATTATCCTATACGTGAAAAATTTAAAACAAAAATCAATGAGGAAGTCATGTTTTATCATCTCACAAAAGCATTCATAAAGTAGTGTGCCATATTTTCATTGCTATGTCTTTAAGAGAGTCGAATACGTTCCATTTTCAAACAAACGAAGAATTTATTTAAAAACAACACACTAAATGATTTGCTTTGTTAATAGCTTAAAGATTTATCAAACACACCTCTAAACCTCAACGAAAGAGATAGTGATGCCTCATGAATGGATCCACACGGAAAAGTTGTCAGACTAACTACGTGCTCGAGCCTGTAAAAACACATCCAATAAAGAACCAAAACTCTGCATATTACAAATGTTTCAGGAAAATATCTTAAGTAACAAAATTAGGACTAATGAGTTGTGTGTTAATCATATAATTCCCTGTACTTCTAAGTATTTGCATTCACCATCCAAATTTACATGCCCCTATTCACTTTTCATTTTATACGGAGTAATATTTATGCATATTAATACTCTTCCCCAAATATTAGGCTTCCACTGCTTATGTTTAATTTGTATGCCTCTAAGGATAGTAGTAAGAAATTACTGTGTACTAATGGGTGTAATCTTTTGCCTGGATTCGGGTCAAAGGCATCCCCAACTTCAAACCTGTTCTGTGTTTGCCAGCTGTGTGGATAAGATCACTCTCAAAATTGTCCACCTTCACATTACTTCCTCACATTATCTCTTTACCAACCTCAACAAATAAGTAATGAATATTTAGATATGAAAAGTGGTTGATATAAATCAATGGAAGAAGATGAAGTTAGGAACCAAGAATAAAATCAGCAAAATATACCTTGCTTCACCAGTTCATCTACCTTTGTAAAAGTACAAATATAAACTCCAAAGTCCATTGTGCATAGATATGGCCGAGACGTTCAAATCTTGTACCCAAACAACCAAGAATCATGATGTGAAACATGAATTTATTGCACTTTACCTCAACAAAACAAAAGTATATCAATTACTAAATTTGAAAAGGCGAAAGCTTTTAGGGATCTCTTTTATATACTTCATAATGTAAGAATCCATCAATGCATTGGTTCATTGAAAGTTGAAATATGAGAGTATCAATTTCTCTTACATCATAAAGATCAATATCAATTTCTCTTAAAAGCGAGACATCATTTGTCACCTGAAACAAAACAAATGTATTTATACCAAGCGAAAAAGGCACATAGATAGATTTATGGTACATCCTAATAAAGTAATAAAAGACACTCTTGTAATCCTTGAACAGTAATAATCCAAAGCAAACTCAAGTCTCAAACTATCTTTCCAAACATACTTGAAACTTGTAACAAACAAACAATGGGAGACAGTAACAAAAGAGGTGAATATTTACAATTATTGTTCAGAAATCATGTGACAATAAAAGGAAAAATAATCAATAATTCATTAAATTCCCGTATAAAAAAGGACTTTTCGTAATAATCAATTTAATTAATTGATTGAGATAAATTCTAAAAAAGCTAGAAATATTTAAAGATTGTAACGAAATTCTCACATGAGTTTAAACCTGGAGGGACTGCCTTGCCTTGGAAGTCGGGGACCAAAGTAGCTTCATTTAAACCACCAGGGTGCAGGGTCACTTTGGGTATAATAGGAACCCCTGGAGTGCCATAACAACATCAGAATTAGGAGCTTCGACCACGGGACTCACTAATACATTTCATCGAACAGGTGGTGACTCCTTTTTACATGTACAATACGCAAACTAAAACGGGACAAAGACCTTACGACGACCAAAGCAAAGTAGAAATAGAAGCAAACACACTGCAAATTGTCCAGACTTGTGTGCTAACCTCTGTAAGTTTGGGGTGAAAATTTATCTCATCTCTGTAAATTACATCTCAAAATAGTAGAGGATATCTAGGAAGATGGTCAGAAGCCAAATCGAACCTGCATTGTCATCACGAAAAACCATGACCATCCGACCTACCACCATCGTCCCATGGATGTTTTCTTCTATGAATACAAAAAACATAAAATACTACAATGAAAATAGAGAAATTATAATGGATAGAAAAGAACTATACAGAAGGGTGTTATCCACCTGGTGTTCTTGGGGTCACACCCAGTCACAATTCGCCACTTGTACCCTTCAATCCCAGGGTAGCAGACCTTCATGGGCATCTCCCCGACCAGCTCGTGCCAACGCGACTCAATCAAGTCCATGATTTTCGACTCCTGGTCGGGCGTAGCCAGGGAAGAGAGGATGGCGATGCAGTTCCCCAGGGAAAAGAGAGAAACTAAGATATGAAATTGTACCAAATTACCAAAAAATGCAACGATAAAAAACAGAGAAACCAAGATATGAAATTGTGAAATGGAAGCCATAGATTTAGGGTTTCGAGAAGCAAAGCAAATACCTTGAAGCTGAACTGTCTCCTGAACCCTAGATTTGGTAGTCTCGAGAGATTTCCTGAAAGATGCCGACACGGCATCAACGCGCCGCTGCACGGCCGGTATTCCGGCGACGCAAGTCACCCTCAGTTCCTCCACCGGGCCTGCATAGAATGTTCTCTTCAGACATCTCCATGCTTCTAAGATCCATTCGGAACTCAGACGTGTATGAACAGCGGCTTGTTCAATGGAATAATAATATTGCTCCTTTGAATTATGGGGTACATGATAGAGTATATATAGAAGAGACTCCTAATACAACTAGGAATAGAGAATAGAGACTAACTAAAATATTATTGTCTAACATCCCCCCTCAAGCTGAACTCTGGCTGAAGCAAGAGGAAGCTTGGACACTAGCTGGAAACTGGAAACTTCGAGAAGAGAGAAATCTGACGTACGCCGGTGGCTACTGACGTCGTTGGAGAAGAGAGAAGTCTGACGTGCGCTGGTAGCTGCTAACGTCGTTGGAGAAGAAAGAAATTGGCGTGCGCTAGTAGCTGCTGACGTCGATGAAGAAGAGAGAAGGTTGACGTGCGCTTGTAGCTGCTGACGTCGAAGAATAATAGAGAAGGCTACTGGAGGTGCCTGTTTGACTGAAGATTCTTGACATTTTTTGTCTTTTTCTTGGATCGGGCAATGCCCTATTTCCTTCTTGAAGGGGTGAGTAGTAGAGGTCTTATTTCCTCTTTCACTACTTCCCCTCTTGGCTTTGCTTTTGTGCTGATTTACTTTGGATTTTTATTGGTTCAACAGAAGAGAAAAAGAAGGGAGGTTGATGATTAGAATGAGTGATTTTAGAGAGAAAAAGTAGGTTAAGAATTGGAGATGGAAAAAAAAATTTGGGTCTGAGATTTTGATATGGTGAATTGGAGAGAAACAACAATCATTTTTTTTTTCTCTTTTTTTTTTGAGAAGATAGGATGATCTGAGAGAGTTTGTGAGAAGTTGGGTTTTTTTTTGAAGAACCATGGAGATAACAAGAGAGAAGTTCCTCCTTTGATTGTTTTTTTTGTGTGATTTCAACAGAGGTTTTTTTTCCTTTCATTTGAATGGAGAAGTTGATTTGAGAATAAAGAAGAAAAAGAAAATAAAGGTGAATAGGGTGGAGCCGTTGTCGCCGAAATTACCGGCGGCGGCGGTGGGAGCAAAGAACTTTTTTTTTAGGTCACCAAGAGTGGTGGCTCTGATACCATGTTGAAATATTAGAATAATAATATTGCTCATTGAATAATGGAGTACATGATAGAGTATATATAGAAGAGACTCCTAATACAACTAGGAATAGAGAATAGAGACTAACTAAAATACAACTTCTACCATAACTAGGAATACTTAATATTATTGTCTAACACGGCTAAAGTAAGGCAAAAAGACGATCCGGAAGAACCTGCGACGGACCTCGGTTGAAGAGGAGAGCAGCGACAGACATGGCGTAGATCTCGATATGGAAGAGATTACCTTTTTTGGAGAAGCTTACTCAATACACTGGCGAAGAAGCTTACATGATACGCTGCGGATCTTTTTACGGAATAAGCCAGCCCATTAAACAATGAACCGGCCCAAAAATTTGGGCGGGAACACTGTTCACACAATGCACTTAGCATTGTATATAGAAGGATTTGGTCAATGGCAGGACAGGCCCAAGGGTTGCTGAGTAGCCCGATTGGATCGGGCCTAATAATATAAGGGTCCAACTATATTATAAAGCCTAAAATTTTATGGTGTTTGTTGGGTTTCGAACATAGGTACTTTGTGGTACCAGGATATACTCCAATCCACTTAAATTTATAAGGTCATGTTTTCTCCAACTTACTTTTTTTACTTGTTACTTATTCTTATCAGAATTAGATCACATTACATCCGAAATTGTTTTATATATAACTATATTTAGATTAGATTAGATTAAATCAGACCAAATCAGATCAAATTAGATCAGATCAGAACTTACTCCAAACAGATCAGAACCAATCAGATCAGGTGAAGAGAACATACTCTCAATATGTTGTTACCTACATTACACAATAAGCTAAATATTGATGCGTTGATTTCAATAAAATTTCCAATTATTTTGAAAAAACACAAGTAGTATCTAAAATACTTGTTTTATAAACTTATAAAAATGGTTCAATAAATTAATTAATGAAAATTATTTACTTCCTCCGTCTCGCTATATTCGTCCACTTTTGACTTTTGGAACTGTTCATCTAAGCATTTTGACTCATCAAATTCTCTCAATGTGTAAGCCTAAATATAGTCATGCGTGATCTTGTTTGATTTGTCTTAACATATAGATTATTGATATATAATTTCTATAATTTTTTAATATACAAATTACAAGATAAAATGGATTAAAGAAGTGTATTGGGTGGTGTGCAAAAATGAAAGTGGACAAATATAGTGGGATAGAGGGAGTATGTTTTATCCAAAAATTAATATAAATACTTATGTTTACATACTTTAATTCGTTAGACTCTTGGGGATAATGAACTTTTTTCATCTTGGCTCAGGTCATGAAATTTTGAGGATCGGTCCTGGTTAATGGGTTGGACCCATCTCCTTGCCCTTGCTTTGATATCTTACATACCCTTTTGTGCTTCACACAATTATCTTTAAATAAACGATCAATAGCATCTCTAAAATAATGTTCAGAAGCAGATTTGCTCGATCGTTTGAGAGTTATGAGCTAGTTAGAAAACTTTATGCTTATTTTTTCAGTTTTGGCCCACAGTTCTTCATTTCACCTCAAACAACTCTCATCATATAATTTATTTTAAAATGTATAAAAAACGTAGAGAATATTTAAAAATATCTTGACTGACCCAAGATTATGAGTAATACGGAACACGCCTAATATAAGACTAAAAGTATTAACAAGCCTGTGTTGTCACACATCCATCTTCTCATGTTTTTATCTATAGTTTCCTTTGCTAGCCCTGTAACGAATAATAGTTACCATAATGGATGTTATACTATGATGTCTATTTATGTGTTAAAGGGATATAACATGTTTCTTATTACACTGTAGTTTTCATACATCAAGTTAGTACTCCCTCCGTCCATAAATAAACTTTACATTACGCGTTACAATGTTTGACTGAAGTTATTTTCCAATCATTTTATATGAAAAATGGTATATAATTAAAAAATAAAAAATTACATATTAAAAAACTATATCAAAAGATCTACAAAACTAGAGGTGACATGATTATATTATTTTATCAAATGAGTGACGAAAATAGGCCAACAAAGTGAATAAAGTTTGACCCCGTGAATATTGAACGTAAAGTTTATTTGTGGACGGAGGGAGTACAATTTTTGATATGGTGCACTACAATTTATGTAGTCCTTACAAAACCTAGTTTAATAAATTCTACCATGCTTTAATCATTACAGAGTGTATTGTTGATGATTACTCATATAGAGCTTGAGTATACTTGCTTGATTCCATATATGTGATTAAATATCTTTTCATGCAATTTGTGTCATGGTTGAGTGTTCGTAGTGATAATTGTACTGAATTTGTACATGAGAAAGACGGTTTCTGTGAACGTGAAACTGTCAATTATTCATAAGATGTCATGTGCCTCAAATCCTTAAAAAAGTTGCACGGTGGAACAAAAACATTGCCATATTCTTAATACGGTGTGTGTATTTCGTTTCCAAGCAATACTTCCAATCAATTTTTGTGGTGATTGTATTTAGATTGTTCTGAATTTCATCAACTACACACTCTTTGCGTTGCTACACTCATGGTAAACTAAATGCAAAATTAATTTCCTGGACTCATACTTACCTGTTTGTTTACATATTGTGTTAATTCATTAAATAGTCCTTTTCATTGGGGATTTCCATTGTTAGACCATATTTATTAAATATTATAGTGACAATCGGTATTTATTGGGCAATCCACGTTTAGTCTCCCGACTACTTTTGCCTCTGAAGAGTGTTAAACAATGACTAAGGGCCTGTTCTTTAGGACTGAAAAAAAAGAGCTAGAAACTGGAAGAAACGGGAAGAAACTGAAAAAACTGGAAGAAACTGGAAAAACTAGAAGGAAGATCGCGAACATAATGTTTGATAAATATGAACTAAATATGAAAATATCCGCATTATAAAAGACTATTTAGAGAGTTTACTTTTTAAAAGCAATAAAAGTGTATGATTGTATATAATAAAAATTAGTAAGCCAAAAACTTCATTTTTTAAATATGAGAATCAATTTGGTATGAATATAAATCAAAAAAGAAATAAGAAATCACTCCAAGTAGAAATAAAATATAACATTACAATTATTCTAAAAAAATAAAAATTCCATAATTTTTGTTTTTCAAAATATGAGTTTGCACTTTGACATTATGACACTGTATACTTACTTCTCATTGTTTTTTTATATTATAGATTAGCATAATTAACATCATTCACACCTATTTCGTACTCCAGAGATAAAAAAAATGAAGCTTCAATATTGACATTTCCTTCATTTTTTACCTCTAGTTTAGTCATTCAATTTACGTAGAGCCAGAGGTATCTTGGAAACATCTTCAATTAACATTAGAAAAGTAAAATAAGTGATGGTAAGGATACTTCCTCCATCCTAAAATTAACTTCTCACTTTGACTTTTGCAGTCAGATTTCTTAAACTCTGACAGTATATTACAAAAAAATATATTAAATTTTTCGTATAAATTTATTATCAATAGATTCATTTTGAAACATAATTTTGAAATATATTATTTTTATAATATATATATATATATATATATATATATATATATATATATTTATATAAAAATAGAAATATTAATGGTCAAAGTGTCATATTGAAAACCGTAAAAAATTAAATGAGAATTTAATTTTAGAATAAAGAGGGTATTTTTTTAATTAGAAAATGTGAAAATAGTAAGGGCGTGACCACCGTAACTACCATGCACCCCCATCTCCAAATCCCTCTCCCAGTGTGACGCTGTGTGCAGCTCCTCCCGTCTTCATTGGTTCACTCCTTAAGGTCTGAACCAGAGAATTCATACATACACACACACACACCCATACGTATAGAAGAATAAAAAGGGATTCGAGGAATAAGCCAAAAAAAGAAAGAAGAAAGGATGAAACACCACCATAATTTGACCTCCTCCGCCGCGGAGACGGCGGTGTCTTCATCGGCTTACCAACCGCAGCCTTTCGTACAGCCGCCTTCATCGGTGAGGGCGTCTCCGTCAGTGCCATCATCGCCCCTGCCGTCGGAGAAACCCGTGACGGCGGCTGAGGATCCTGCAGCTGCGAGGGATGCATCATCGGTGACCACAACGGCGTCAGAATCTGTGACGGTGGAGAGGCGAGGCGAGTACGCTGCCGTGTGCAAATGGGCCATCGCGAATTTCCCGAGGATCAAGGGTCGGGCACTGTGGAGTAAGTACTTCGAGGTTGGCGGCTATGATTGCCGCCTGCTTGTTTACCCTAAGGGTGACTCCCAGGCTTTGCCTGGTTACATATCTATCTACCTGCAAATTATGGACCCTCGCAATGCAACTTCGGCCAAGTGGGATTGCTTTGCTAGCTATCGCCTGGCCATAGAGAATCCAACCGATGCCTCCAAGTCTATCCATCGTGACTCTTGGCATAGGTTCTCCTCGAAAAAGAAATCCCATGGCTGGTGCGATTTCACACCCTCAAACTCTATCCTAGACCCCAAGTTAGGGTTTCTATTCATCAATGATTGCCTCCTTGTAACTGCTGATATACTAATTCTGCACGAATCTGTTAGCTTTTCACGTGAGAGCAATGAATTGCAGTCAAGTTCCTCATCCAATGCTGTGATTACTGGTCCTGTTGGGGATGTTTTGAGTGGGAAGTTTACTTGGAAGGTGCATAACTTTAGCTTATTTAAAGAAATGATCAAAACTCAAAAAATCATGAGTCCCGTTTTCCCAGCAGGGGAGTGCAATTTGCGGATTAGTGTGTATCAGAGCTCAGTGAATGGGGTAGAGCACTTGTCAATGTGTTTAGAGAGTAAAGATACTGAGAAAACTTTAGTATCAGATAGGAGCTGTTGGTGTTTGTTTAGGATGTCTGTGTTGAACCAGAAGCCAGGTATGAATCACGTGCACAGGGACTCCTACGGGAGGTTTGCTGCTGATAATAAGAGTGGGGATAACACGAGCTTGGGGTGGAATGATTACATGAAAATGTTGGATTTTGTGAGTTCCGAGTCAGGCTATCTTGTTGATGACACTGCTGTGTTTAGCACCTCATTCCACGTAATTAAGGAGCTAAGTAGCTTTTCAAAAAATGGCGGAGTATTTGGAGCAAGAATAGGGAATAGTTCTAGGAAGTCTGATGGGCACCTGGGAAAGTTCACTTGGAGGATTGAGAATTTCACAAGGTTGAAGGATCTTTTGAAAAAGAGGAAGATTACAGGTCTTTGCATAAAAAGCAGAAGGTTTCAAATCGGTAATCGGGATTGCCGGCTTATTGTTTACCCTAGAGGTATTAAATGTTAAAGTGGATGAAATTTTATGTATTTTTACTGTTTTTTGTATCTCCATATTATTTAAATCTATTCCACATTTCAGTTTGCAATAATCAAGCATGTGTTGATCATCATTTCTTTTTCTTTTTTTCATGTTCCCATACAAGGTTATTTTGACCCTTTGTTTCAGTACTAGATGAAATTGATAGCTAAATCTGTGTGTGTAGCTTTTAATTTCATTTCTAAAATGAGGTTTGGCAATCTTGGTAGTTTCTCTTGGTGCTTTATGCAGTTGTTAATTTAAGGTCTATGCAGAGAGTTGGTGTTTTCCATTGCACGGTTTGCACCCAAAAAAACCCAAAAAAAAGTCGAAGGTTGGTCAACCGATCAAGTCCTTTGGTGCTTGGTAATACTTGATCTAGATCCACTGCCTGACTTTGAATCCAGGCACCATGCCTTGCACACAAGGTCGGTTCGATTGGTACGAGGCCCACTAATCACAGAAATCTTGAAGCTCAATAGCAGAGAATGGCCAACCATTGTGCCTGGCTTCTAAGCCAGGGAGAGGATCTCAATAGGTCTTGTGCTCCACACCAAACCTCATTGAAAACATGTTTTGGTTTTGTGTGTTCCTTCCATAGATTTTGCAGTTTGAAGCACACTTTTTTCTAGTGTGTATATATTAGGTAAGCACTAAGACAATTCTGTAGTGCACTGCTAAATGCCACAAGTTTCCTGTATAGATGAGGTGCATAAACCATTCAGTAACATCAAACTTAATTTTTTTCAAGTGATTTTTTCATTAGATCAAATGATGATCTTTTTTGTTCTCTTTTATTAAACTTATATTGATCCACATGTATTATTTATCAGGTCAAGCGCAACCACCATGCCACCTTTCTGTATTCCTTGAAGTCACAGACTCACGAAATACTAACAGTGATTGGAGCTGTTTTGTGAGCCATCGGTTATCTGTTTTGAACCAAAAGATAGAGGAGAAATCTGTAACCAAGGAATCTCAGAATCGCTATTCTAAAGCGGCAAAGGATTGGGGCTGGCGTGAATTTGTGACACTGACCAGTCTATTTGATCAGGATTCTGGATTTCTTGTTCAAGACACTGTTGTGTTTTCTGCTGAAGTCCTCATTTTGAAGGAGACATCTACAATGCTAGACTTTAAAGATCAGAATGATGTGTCAGGTTCCCAGTTGAACAGAGTTGGGAAAAAGAGTTCTTTTACATGGAAGGTGGAGAACTTTTTGTCTTTCAAGGAGATAATGGAAACAAGAAAAATATTTAGCAAGTTCTTTCACGCAGGTGGATGCGAGCTCCGAATAGGTGAGTTAGAATTTTGTTGTCATCTTTAATGTATGCTTTTCATTGTTGGTTTTCCATTGTTGATTTTAGCTTTCTTTTACACTACAGGTGTTTATGAATCTTTTGACACTATATGTATATACTTGGAGAGTGATCAGTCTGGTAGCGATCCTGAGAAGAATTTTTGGGTTAGCTACAGGATGGCTATTGTGAATCAGAAGGATCCTTCTAAAACGGTATGGAAGGAGTCTTCAATCTGCACTAAAACATGGAATAATTCTGTACTTCAATTCATGAAGGTGTCAGATATGTTGGAAGCGGATGCAGGATATCTACTACGTGACACCGTTGTCTTTGTTTGTGAAATCATGGACTGCTGCCCTTGGTTTGATTTTTCTGACTTGGAGGTTAGCAATTCAACCATATATGTATGTTTCCCTATTTTCCTCACTTGGTGTGGTTGTCGACATTTTCTTTGTGTATTTCACCTTGAAAGTGTTAAAATTTGCGTTGACTTTCCAAATTTGCCCTTCATATCAATATTAATTTTACTCCATAATACTCCAAATTGACAATATTCAAAAAAAATTTTTAAGCACAATTAAGAAAATGACAAAGCCTATACACCATTCAAGACAATAATACTCCAAATAACAGAAAGATTATACTTGAGAATCGAGATACTCCGTATATCTTAATTTGCCCCCTCCAAGAAATTCTACTCCAGATTTCTTCCAGACATGTCTCCAGTGCGCGGCGATTGCTAGGCGGATCTATCATTATAGACGGTGGTGAATGAGCAGAGGGAAGGCAGGGCAGCGATGGCAATGACCACAAGAAGATCTGACCTTTTGAAGGCATCCGCCAACTGAAGGCAAGGCAGCAGCAACGATTAGCAGTGGCCACAATGGAGGATGAGGAGATCCGAGCATTGGACAACAAAGGATGGGCAAATCTATGTAGTCAACATGCTGACTGGCGACCGGCATTGCTTGATTTGGCAGTTGAGGTGAGGTGACGTGGTGGTGATGGCAACGACTCAGGACATGTACGACAAGGCTGGAGGTTGCGACCTGCGATGCACGAAAAGGAAGAAGATGTGACACTACTGTATGCTGGAGGCAGGCGATGGTGGATAGTGACTTTAAGTGTGAGTGACTGAGTGTGAGGATGGATTAATTAGGGGCGAGGGTAAAAGAGACATTCTAGTATGTGTTTTTGCCAAAAAGGAAATGGGAAGAAAATATGTGGACAGCACAAAAAGGAAAGTGAGAAGAAAATTTGTGGACGGAGGGAGTTGCAATGATCCCAAAGGCAAGTGGAAAAAATGAATAAGTTATGACGATTACAATCTTAAAATTTCATCTCATTATTCCTTTGACATAAGGTTGCTTCAGAGCATCCACTATTAAGCATAACCAGTATGTTTTTTTCTAGCAAAAAGTTGATGTTAATAAGGTGATGTCGTGATGATGACGTCCAAGTGTGTAGGCCTAATGATTGATGCATCTATGTGCGCAAATGTCTTGTTGTGAAGGCTGTATTTGGATTTTTAAGTTCTCATATGTCTGCTCAGTAATTTGTCAATTGTATTTGTCAATAACCCTTGTTGGGGCAAATGATATGGAGTTAATTTTGCATTTGGTTTTGTTGTCATCTTATGGTGGCATGTACCTTGTGCTTTAAAAGTTGATAAATCACTAGTTACCGTGAAATCTATTAAGCTTAACGATTGGTTGACCTCACCATAAGCTGCACCCTACATCATGGATTTAGCTTGCTAGGCAGGCATATGCCTGCTTAGTAGTTGTTAGAAATAGGTGGCTCATTTACTTGAATGTTCTCCATTGGAATGTTTTACATGGAAGATATATTTTTATGGAAAATGTGTTTTTGAAAAAATATTATTCTATATATAACTACAATATAATGTCTGACGGACAAAATAAAAAGAATCTTTTTGTTTTAGGAAAATGACATTTCCAAAAAAGAGGAAGTTATGTTTCACAATAGTTCAAAGAGGGATTAAAACCATTTTTGGCACTCTTTAGTGCCTATTGATTTGTATTTTGTTGCAAGTACCCATGCGGATAGGGAAATAGGTTTATGTTGAAATATCATATGAAGTGGCCTCATTAGCACATATCAAACTGCACATTTCCACAAATCCCACTCAAAAGTAGGGTATTGGGGGGTGGGGGTGCGGTAAGATGTACGCAAACCTTATGTCTACCTCAAGGAGTGTAGTGAATGTTCCTTAAACGGCCTCTAACTAACCGTTACATGTAGTGTGAGGAGTGAGTACAAAAACCTAGGACTCTATTGGATCTACATGCACACACATGACACCCCCACAAAGACTCTACAATACTAAGATGATGTCTCACATTCTTCAGAGGTCAAGTCCCAAAACAGTTTAAGATTGCCAGGTTCGACCTCTCATCCTATGTCCTAGATGACTGGTCTTCTCATCACATGGTTTTATTCAAAATAATTTTTATGATTCTTTTTAAATTATTTATATAAGGTGTAACATGTGTGAGGAGGTGGAAAAACATGAAGGTTATTAAGAGTGTAAGGTAAGCTATGTGTTTTGAGTGTGGTTAATAAGAATAGTGTTAGTGTTTGTGGTGTTTCCAGATTTTCAACATGATATTAGAGCTATGTATTCTGTCGGGCAGGGTTATTATTCCAGCCACCGGAGTTACTACTCTGGCTTATAGTCCGTGGTCACTGCCTCCAACATTTTGGACAAGAAAATTATTTTTGTTTTCTAGTTTTGCTTCTAGTTAAAAATCTCAAATTGCAGAAATAATATGGAGACCATATATGCAGGAGAAAAAAAGGATTTCTTAGTCTTAGTGTCGTGTTCAATATTTTTCAATGTGGTATCAAATAGAAAAAAACAAAATTGTTGATGTATGCTTGGGTGAGCACCAAAAGATAAAGGTGTTGAAGGACAATCTAGTCAACAGTGAGGGTGTGCCAAAAAGTGTTCATGGGTTAAGTGAAGCTTTCAAGGTCAAAGAGAAGTTCAAGGGTTTTCAATAGCAAAGGTGTTGAAATGACAGAGAAGGGTGTTCCAATGAGAGGGGTTTAATAGCTCAGTGTGTTCAGGTGAAAATGTGTCCTGAAAGTTCCAAGTGCTATTATGTTGGTTTATAGGCCTAAAGAATTTTATACGGAGTATGTTGAGTGTTGAGTTTTTAACAATTACATTCTCATCACATGGTTTTATGGTACATGGTTAGCACTAGGGATTATTACTTCATTCGTCCTGTGTGTTATTATTATTTTGTGCAAACTCCCTCCAGTCCATTTTTCATCCATGTTACTTTTTGCACATGGACTGAGGGAGAGCAAAGAGTACAAATAGACCAGTATGCCCTTTACTTTATGTTGGGGTGGGTAAAAATTGCAAGGAAAAGTAAAATTGAAAATAGAAGGGGAACAAATTGATCAAATACATTGGGACAGAGGGAGTAATAAATTTGAAAAAAATACGATGAAATAATTTTATTGAAGTATTTTGTGAGACAAATCTTGTGAAATCAATTTTATATTATAGTTAAATGTATTTTTAAATTTGTTAATGGCAAAAGTTTGCATTTTTTTACTGCAAAAATTTGAAGTGGGCGAATTAGAATGTGCAATGTGTTTGTGTTTGTGTGTTATATTGTTATGTGTTATGAGTTTATTTCATGACATGAGTGTTTAGTTGTGTCCTTGTTCTCAATAATATGCAGGCAGGATGAGCTTAGTTTTATATATACTTTTAGAAATGCTGTAAAGAATCTGTCAAATAGGCGCCATAGTGCTTGTTTCCAAACAGCATCTTATTTGCAAATTATGTACTTTTTTGGTACTACCTCGGTCTCAAATTATTCAGTCAGTTTGATTTTTTGTATTCAAAGTCGGCATATTTTGATCAAAGTTTGACTGCAAAAACCACTGGGACTAAGCTAAAACTTTGATCTGCTACCTCACATTCAGATCTTATTATCACATTCGGTAGCATACTAGCATATGGATACTTCAATGTGATTATAAGATCATCCCTCTAATTTATTTTTTATGTTAATTAATACAGATTAAACTTTGATGAACATCACCTGTTAAATCTGTTGGTAGTGCTGTCAGGAAGACAAGAAACTTTAATGAATTATCGTGTTTGTCTTTCGATACTAGCATCTTTGGATCATTCCTGAATAGTGTATGCCAAACATAACCAGCAGATTTATATCCAATGGCTTCCACCTGCAATCTGATGTTCCTGTGGAACTTGACTGCTGATTGACTTTGTAATGCTTCAAATGTTGATTCCATTTTAAAAGTGGCTCTTGCTTTTTGCTAGGTATTAGCTTCTGAGGATGATCAGGATGCTCTGACTACTGACCCCGATGAGCTCATTGATTCAGAAGACAGTGAAGGAATAAGTGGAGACGAGGAAGACATCTTCAGGAATCTTCTTTCCCGAGCAGGGTTTCACTTGACTTATGGAGACAATCCTTCACAGCCTCAAGTTACTTTGAGAGAAAAGCTTCTCATGGATGCTGGTGCTATTGCCGGTTTCTTGACCGGACTTCGTGTATATCTTGATGACCCTGCTAAAGTGAAGCGTTTGCTCCTTCCCACTAAAATATCTGGCTCTAGTGATGGAAAGAAACTCAGTAAGAATGACGAATCTTCTCCCAGTTTAATGAACTTGTTGATGGGGGTAAAAGTTTTGCAGCAGGCAATTGTTGATCTGCTTTTAGACATAATGGTGGAGTGTTGTCAACCTTCAGAAGGCTGTCCTGGTGGTGATTCTTTGGAAGGGAGTTCCAAACCTTCTCCAAGTGGTAGTGTTCCTACTAGGACTACCAGTCCATTAGAGAATGATAGGGCCAATGGTGCCAATGAGTCCTTGCAGCTTCCTCTTCATGATAGACTGGATTCAGTAATGGATGTAGGTACAAGTTTATCCGCTGTTCGAAGTTCAGATGTTGACGGCAATGATAACCAAGAAAAAGCATTTCCTGGACAGCCTATATGTCCACCTGAAACATCTGCTGGTGATTCTTTGGAAAATCCTTCTGTTCGTTCTAAGGTATAATTTTGACACTGTATGTTTAAGACTTATTTTATCAGTATAGTGTATCATTCACAAAAGTTGCGATTTCAGACAAAGTGGCCGGAGCAGTCTGAAGAGCTTCTTGGATTGATTGTGAAGTCCTTGAGAGCACTTGATGGAGCTGTTCCACATGGATGTCCCGAACCAAGGAGGAGGCCCCAGTCCGCTCAAAAGATTGCACTTGTACTTGATAAAGCCCCAAAGCATCTACAGCCTGACCTTGTAGCCTTGGTACCAAAATTGGTTGAACACTCTGAACATTCACTTGCTGCGTGCACACTTTTAGAACGACTTCAAAAGCCAGATGCCGAGCCTGGACTGAGAGTTCCAGTAAGATGAACTGGAATTTTTGCTTCTGGAATGTCTATTTAGATTTTTTCATCTATTGTGCATTGGGACTTGGAAGTTGGCAGCTAACTGGTTGCTTGTACAATTTGCTTGCTTGTTCTTTATTTCACAGGTTTTTAATGCACTTAGTCAGTTGGAGTGCAGTAGTGATACATGGGAAAGTGTTCTTTTCCAGTCATTTCACCTTTTGTCGGGTTGCAATGATGAACCTCTTGCTGCAACAGTGGATTTCATATTCAAAGCTGCAATACATTGCCAACATCTTCCGGAAGCAGTATGCATAGAAAAGTGGATCTGTAGTTTTAAAGATGTTACATTTTTCCCTTTACCAAATTCATTTCTTTTTCTCTTTGATGCAGGTCCGAGCAATCCGCATGAGGCTAAAGGATTTGGGGGCAGAAGTTTCCCAGTGCGTCCTTGATTATTTGAGCCGTACAGTTAATAGCTGTGCTGATATTGCTGAGGCAATCCTTCGAGATATTGATTCTCATAATGGCTTCAGTGAGAACTGCTCGGCAGCTCCATGTGAGATTTTCTTATTTGGGGAACACTGTCATAACACTGAAAGGTCTGATCCTGTGGATGAGCATTCTTTCGCGTCTGGTAATAATGTTTCTGATATCTATATTTTGATTGAGATGTTATCCATCCCCTGTCTTGCTGCTGAAGCATCCCAAGCATTTGAGAAAGTTGTTGCTCGAGGTGGTTTGCTGGCTCAATCTGTAGCCATGGCCTTGGAAAGGCGCCTTGCTCGGAGATTAAATTTAACCTCCGAATATGCTGCTGAAATTTTTCAGCACACTGATGTGGTCGTGGAAGGGGAAGCCATCGATCAACTAAGGGCCCAACAAGATGATTTTAATTCAATTCTTGGTCTTGCTGAGACAGTAGCACTTTCAAGAGACCCGCATGTGAAAGGCTTTGCCAAAATTCTCTACACCATATTATTCAAATGGTATGCTGACGATTCTTACCGATTGAGGATCCTCAAGAGACTTGTTGATCGTGCTACCAGTATAACAGAGAGTACTCGTGAAGTGGATTTAGATTTAGATATTTTAGCAACTTTAATATGTGAGGAACAAGAAGCTGTTAGACCAGTTCTTGGTATGATGCGGGAGGTTGCTGAACTTGCAAATGTGGATAGAGCAGCACTCTGGCATCAGTTATGTGCTAGTGAAGATGAAATTCTTCGCAGTCGTGAGGAAAGGAAAACAGAAATCTCGAATTTAGCAAAAGAAAAAGCTGTTATGTCACAAAAGCTTGACGAATCTGAGGCTGCTAATAACCGTCTTAAGGTCTCTCTTTCTTTCAACATGCATGTGTCTCTCTGTCTTGGGAATGAAAATTATACGATTAATTGATACTCAAGTAACTTCATAAATTACACTAACATCATTTGATGCAGTCTGAAATGAGGGCTGAGATGGATCGTTTTGCTCGGGAGCGGAAGGATCTTACTGAGCAATTACAAGATATCGAGAACCAACTTGAATGGATCCGGTCAGAGAGAGCTGAAGAAATTGCAAAGCTCATTGCTGAGAAAAGAGCATTGCAAGACCGCTTGCATGACACAGAGGTTCAACTTTCCCAATTAAAATCTCGAAAGCGAGATGAACAGAAGGTATGATGATTCAGATATCTGACAAAACTATATATGTTACGTGTATTCCTTCCCTACCACCAAACATCGTGTCTTCATCGTCATGACTTCATGTTACAAACTTAGTTGACTATGATAATCAACATTTTCACCATCATTGGCATTGATTATGTCCCTCTATGTCCTGATGTATTGTTCCGTTTCGTCCTTTTTGACTCGGTGCCTTTCCCTTCCCTTGCTTTAGCCATTCACTGCTGTTTCTTTTTATGAATTTGTGCTGCTGATGGATGATAATAACGAAAATCCAATGTGCTTCCTTCTGCCTATCTGTCTTTTAGTTTACCCTTCCAGTGTTTGGGGAAGAAGGCACTGTCATCTATTATTATTCTTTTGTTTCTTAGCACACCTTAGACAATGTATTTCTTTATGCTGCAGAAATTAGTGAAGGAGAAAAATATTCTCGCCGAACGGTTGCGGAATGCTGAAGCTGCAAGAAAAAGATTTGATGAAGAATTGAAACGCTATGCTACTGAAAATGTTACTCGAGAAGAAATACGGCAATCCCTTGAGGATGAAGTTCGCAGGCTGACAGAAACTGTGGGACAAACTGAAGAGGAGAAGCGTGAAAAAGAAAAGCAGGTTGCTAGATGTGAAGCTTATATTGATGGCATGGAGTCCAAATTGCAAGTCAGCGAGGTTAATCCCCACCCCCACCTATTCCAAAATTAGCCGCTAGCTGTGCTACTGATGGCATTATGTCGATTTTCTATGTGCTTCTTTTTTTACTACTTGGAGACCTTTTTTGAAAACGGCTTGTTGAGTTACTAAATTTAAAAATTAACCAAAACGGATCAGAACTCACCATAATCCCCTTTTTTTTGGCTCTTTGTTGCAGCAATACATTCATCATCTTGAAGTATCTCTTCAGGAAGAAATGTCAAGACATGCCCCACTATACGGAGCTGGCCTTGATGCTTTATCGATGAAGGAGTTGGATACATTGGCAAGGATTCACGAAGAAGGGCTAATGCAAATCCACACCATCCAACAACGGAAAGGAAGCCCTGGTGGTGGAAGCCCACATTTTGTAAGCTCCCTAAACCTTCCGCAGCACAGTAATGGTTTGTTCCCTGTTGCTGCTGCCCATCAACCTCCTACAATGGCTGTTGGACTACCTCCACCCATTTTGCCAAACGGGGTAGGTAGGATCCATGGTAACGGGCATGTAAACGGTTCAATGGGACCATGGTTTAATCATTCTTGATTCTTCTTGGGGGCCGTTTGGATATTTAGTATCATAGCAGTCTAAGTTTGACTATAAACCCCTCTCCCCTACCCCCTCCTCTCTCACCCTAGGAGTCCCTACCCTAGATGTGTAGGGCTCTGGCTGGCCATACCATTTTTTTCTTCTTTTGAGCTGGCATTTTCGGCTGAAAGGAACTATTGGAAGGAGAGTATGGGGGTGGGGAGGATATAAACTTTCAGATTCCAATATAGCACCAGCCAGCAATTGGAAATGCTTCACTTTTTCTTCCACCAAATCAATCATAAGGCATTTTCTTCATTTTTTTATAGATATAGTCCTGTTCATTCTCAGGGTTTGATTTATTCACTGTGATGCACCCAGCTGCCATCTTATAAGTTATAATCCCTTTCAATTCATCATAAGCTATTTCTGCGCGTTTTGCATCACTGAGAGGTGTTTGGCAACGCTTTTAGGGACTGGTTTTCGGATTTTTTTTTATGTTAGATTGAAGAGTCTGGTAATGTTTCGAAGAGGTTTCGGTGCCTGATCCTTAGCTTTTGAGGGCGATTCTCGACTTCTGCATTAGATAGAAGCACTTTGATGATCTCAATTTTCAGTTTCCAATGGAGACTAGAAAAGCAGAAGTTGAGAAGCAACTCTGAAGTGTTCTGGGATTTTGTGTCAAAAATGTTTTTCAAAACTTTAAGCAAGTTCAAACACCCTGTTTGAACTTGTGTTTAAAAGGATACTTTTTCGTTTTTTGTTTCCTTCATAACTCTGAGAAAGTTAAAGCACCCTATTTGATTTTGTGTTTAAAAGGTACCACTTNCCAAATAAAATAAAAATAAAACTTCAAGCAAGACCAAAGTAACGCAAAAGAAAGTATTAAGTTCAGCCATTTTGTTGTGCAATCTTTTGTTCTCTACCTTTTATTCCTTTTCCTCAGTTTTGGGGACTTAGAAAAATTGGTCTAATGAGAGTCTAATTGTGTAAATAACTGACATATTATTAACGTCTTGCTAAACACGCAGTTAATTAATTATTTAAGTGATTGTGGAGTTGAATTAGCGCCTAATAGGGTGTTCGTTACTGGTTATAAAAATGATTTTTAATTTCTACTTTGAATAGAATCAGTGTGGAGTGTTTGTAACACTATGATTCTCGATTTTTTTTGGAGAGGAAAAATTAGAAGCCGAGAAGCTACTTTGAGTTGCTTTTAGATTGTGTGGTTAAAATAATCACTTTCTCTAAAATTTGAGCAATCCCAAACACCCTCTAAGTGAAGTTAGGTGATTGTCCATTTTTATAATACTACTCAGAATCTTTTATATTTTACTAAATTCATAATATAAAAAATTACTCCTATAAATTTCATTGTGTGAATGGTTAAGTTTTTTACCCAAAAAAAATAAAGTAAATAAATAAATTAATTAGAGATTTGTTGGTGTACATCTTTTTCTTTTTTTTGTAATTTTAATGGTTCAAATAGTTTCATTTAGGAAATAATAGGTGTTCCTAAGGGGGTATGTTGCACAATTTCATTTTTTGTTGTTATGGATCACATTTAACAACTATTCATGTGCGATAAATTAGGGGTGGTGGTGGGAATCAGGTGTGTCACCTCTAATAAAGATATTTTTGAAGGACTTACCAAACAATATTAATACATATTATTATAATAGGAGTTTTGAAATTTGGAAAAAATTACATTCTAAAATTTGACATAGAAATATCTAGAAAATTTTGAAATCATGGTTATTAGAGACGTGCAAGGATGGTTGATAAGTGTTCGGTGTCATATGAAGGTCGGCGATGGTGATAGGCGTCAAAACTCATCTATTTTGCGCTCCCCAAACATACAAAAAAAAATTCTTAAGTTTGGGCCTCGACATGATGATAGTATCACCGGATTGGGCCAAGTCATTCGGCTGCAAGCCCACTGCTCCTTCGCGGTGTTGGGTCTCTCTTGTTTTGGGCCTAAAACTACTTGGTCAATATCCCTAGTTTATAGCACAATTGCATTATTTGCATATGAAGCATTATCACTACACTTGTGGCAAAGAAAGGCAAACATGTTCTTTTGGCTATTAGAGTTTAATGTTTAGGTAATAACAAACAGACAAACTCATTTGAACCCCACTAGAGTAGGGTATGGAAGGTGTGTACGCCGATTTTACTCCTACTTGAAAGTAGAGAGACTTTTTAATGTTTAGGTAAGTTCACCCAAAATGTCATCTAAGTGGGCAACTTCTAGGTGTATGTATGTAAATGAAAGTGTAACAATCTTCTGTCTCCCCCCAACAAAGAAACCGAAATGCCACGTGTTGATAGTTTATAGATTCTCCAGCACGGTCTGAAGTTGAGGAACACGGCGGCGGAAGAGTGGCTCTAGGCGAAATGCTGGGACGCCTTTCCGCCACCTATTGCTATCATACATTTCATTCCATGCTTGTACAATCTCATCAACCTTGAACCCTATTAAAACATATGCAAATAGGTTAACAATACCAACAAAAATGTAGTACTTCTGTCTCTATGTCCATTTACAACGAAACTAAAATAGTCGTAGTTGACAATATCTTAGCTTCGATTAACAAAGGACTATATCAAAATGGCACATTAAACTTTCTTTTCTTTTTACTTTCAATGAAGTTTTAGGTAGTAAATGCAGCAATGCATCAAGCGTCTACTATTGTCCTATAAACAGTCACATTGCTTTTAGTAGAAGCAACAACAAAAACCCTGCAAAATCCCACAAAGTGGGTTCTGTTGAGGATGAGTATACGTAGACTTTACCTCTATGTGGGAAGCTGAGAGGTTGTTTCTTCTCAAAAACATAGCCGCGTTGCTTTTAGCACTTTTTTTATAATAAACAAACAAGGAAAATATAGTTTTTCTCCACAATTATCCCTCAAGTGAGGCCACTTATGTGAAATCATTTCGAAAGAGAAAGCGCGATTAATGAAAAGTAAAAAGCCAATGCCGTTCAAATGAGGAAAGTATAACAAATAATGCAAGGCAGAGGGAGAACTCCTTAGTTTTGATAGAGTAATGGCACAAGAATGATTACCTTCCAAAGCCATATCGTTAGAATTGTGGTTCTTTATCATGACAGCTATATCGGTTTGAGATGCACCAGCCAGTTCAAACTTCTCCACTGCAACTTCCAAACACTCCTCCCATGTGGGTAAACCCAACTTGTACTCCATGACGGATCGCTCATACAACAAGGCACCCCATAAGAGGTAAATTTGAGACCTCATATTAGCAGCTTGTTCTTCAGCCACTTCAGGTTTGACATCCTTTAGTAGCCCATCCAACCCCATCTTGGACAAAAGGGATTTGTGTTCTTCATGTTTGGACAGTCCGTTAAGCCGCTGTTCTTCTGCCTCCTCCAGCATCTGCAACCCCCTCTCCATATTGTCCTCGGCGTCATTATACATTTCTAGCACCTCGGCAAATGGACCGCTCTCTAAGTCGACTTTTCTCCCAGTACCAACCATGTAGTACCAGTGTAGCTTTGCTTGTTCAAATTTTAGTTGTCCCAGAGAAAGAAAGCCTTCATAGAAGTCTGGCTTGAGCTTGACAGCTTCCTCGTACCTCCTTGCAGCCATTGTGTATTCATTTTTGGCCCAATCAAATGCGTGTTTGACCTGTTCCATGACTGATCCCTTAGACCCATCTTCTGTGAAGTACACTCTCTTCCTTGCCTTGGACATGTGAACATTTCCCCAATTGAACAATGCCAGTGCTGCCATTTCTTGGAACTTTTCTGCAGCAATTTCGAAAAGTTTTTCTGCATTCTCATTCGTGACTGAATCTTCCATGGCTTCTAAGTATATCTTCATCCCTATCTCATGGATGTCCAAATACGAGTCGCATTCGAAGCCAACAAGATTTTTGAAGAGTCGTGCGAATTGTACTATCCACTCCTCTATGCAAATCGGTCCGGTCTCCTCTTCCCTCCCTCTCTCCAAATTACTTGTGGAGGATTTGTACCTTCTTCTCTGAAGTTTTTCCTCTTCAAACCATTCGTAAACCGGTTCTTCATCAGGACTCACTTCTCTGATGTACAACTTTAAAAAAGTGTTTTTATCAAGAGATGAGGCCTCAGCCATCCTAAGCTCAGCAGTCGTCGTGATAGTGACCAGGTCACCTTCTTGATCCTTATACTTGATGAGTGCACCTGCCATGTTTGGGAATCGATTCAAAACCGTTTCTCGCACCAATCCAATACTGCAATTCATTGGTAATTGTGCCCATCTTATATCCTCATCAAGTACTAATTTCACAGTCTTCATATCAGGTTTCTCTTCCTTGATGCTTATCGTCTCATCTACCACCACCTTGTCTTCAGTCTTCTTTTCTTCCTCCTCGACCTTTTTCGACTCAACTTCCTCTACCTTCTTCTTATCATGTTTATGGCTCTTCTTTTTCTTCACCTTATTATCTCTTACTTTGCTAGCGGAAGTGATTTGCGGTTCAACATGCTGCACAATTTCTTTATCTTCAAGCTGTAGACCCTTCCCTTCCATCTGCTTCTTGATCCTATTGGAAAAATCCAAAGCGGACAAATTATTAGGTTCTATACCCAAAGCATGATTCACGTCCCTTTGCGCCAAATCAAGCCTGTGCAAAGATTCATAGCATTTTGCCCTCCTAATCAAAGCTTTGGTGTACTTGGGAGACACTTCAAGGGCTAAATTGCACTCGTTTATCGCGTTTGGATACTCGCCGAGCCCCATTTGCATGTAGCAAGATGCCAAGTTAGTGTGCAAGAGAGCAACGCCGATATGGTTCTTGGGGAGCAAAGCGAGGGCTTTCTCGTACTTTAACATGGCGCCTTCATAGTCGTGCCTTTGCTGCAGTCTTTTCCCTTCTTCCTTCAGCTCTTGTGACATGTCAATGAAGACTGTGGTGTCCTCATCAAATGCCTTGCAGCTATAGGACCGCTCCACGGCACCTTTCCCGAGTGCCTTGAAGCTCCCATTATTCGACCTTGACACTACACTACTGTTCTTCCTAGCAAAAGGCTTCCCCATTGATTCAGCCCTTACAAGTCCCCTGCAGAATCTCAAAATCAATGCTTTTTGACATTACAACAACAACAACCCGTTAATGCCCTACGGGTAGGGTTCGATATTTTGAAATTCCAACCTTCTCAAACAGCACTTCCATTCATGCAATTGTAACACAACCCAAAAACCAAAACCATTCCCACAAAAAGATGAAGAAATACAACCCAAAACCATAGTGTAAATCTCAGGCTTACACAATTCCACTCCATCAACAATGACCATAAATCTAATCAAACAATTAATACTCCATACCATTTAAATATTCTGAATTCGTTGGATGATGAGTTTAACAAGCCGATTCAACTCAATGTAAGCCATTTAAATATACACATATAACAATAATTATTAAATTTTATTTTAAAAAAATTACATTATTCCACATGCTACAGAAAGATTGAATGCATTGCATCAAATAATTTCAACCTACAAGCTAGCTTAAAGGTGATTTAAAATAAAAGAAAAGGAGAAATTTACCTTGGGAAAATTTATCTCGGCCCATGGAAACAGGAACAATCAAAGGATCATCATCATATATAAATGGATATTGTATTGCAGGGATGATTATTACAGAGCTGCAATTTAAAAATTACACCAAGAAAAATGAATGCCGGTGTGAAGAAGGCAAATTAATCAGGGGAATCTTACAAAAGGGAAAAAAAATGCAGAGAAGTTGTGAGGGAAAGGGGTTGTGCGGATCGGTAACCAATGGGTATAGAGAGAAAACCAATGAAGAAAAAAAAGAGTGAGTTTTACGTTGCTTCGAATGTTGGGTACGGCGAACCAACTGGCTTAAGTTTTGATATTCCAAAATATGTGAAAGTAACATGTTTGTTTTTTCGGGGGAACGTTTTGTTGACACTACCATCTAGTAATAATAGATGACATTTACTCGAATTAAATTGCTTGTTTTAGTTTATGTTCTTTGATTTAATTTATTTTCATTCCAATTTCATTGAGAATTGGACTTGAATCAAAAAAATTGACATATTAAAAAAAAGAAGTCTAAAATGATACCAGTACTATTCTATCAAATAAATAATTAAAATATGGAAAGAAAGCGATAAAAAATTCAACTATATAACTTAATTTGGTACATAAGTGTTAGATGCCTTGCACACCTCTAAAGGGGGTGAAAAGAGGCATTGTCCAAATGACCACTTTTTCACGCGGAAGCGTTCTTGATAAATACTCGATCAAATCCAGCGCACCACAAACAAAATTAGGTCAAGGATCAAAGCAGTGAACACACAATATATACTGGTTCGGTCTAAATTTTTGAACGAAGGAAGTATTTTAAATTTAGAAAATATAACGAATCTCTTTTATATGTATATAAATGGACTGATGAAAGTCATAATTAAAATTCAAGAATACTTTTTTAAAAATTAGTTAATATTAATAAATAATAACAAAGTTATTTTTCAAAATATTGAAACTATGTCAATTGTCATATGCATAAATAATACTGTGTACTCCGTTTTTCTTAAAACATAGTAGTAAAATTTTATGAAAAAATTGTCTATAGAGTCTAAACTTTATGAGCATTTTTTAGCATAAACTTTATGTTGGTCATGTGTGCATCAATTGTCTCATTGCAGAGATTATGTAACTATGTTAGCTAAGTCACACTCAAATGTTGTGGGTGCTTGTGTGTGTTGAATACATTATAAGGCTAAATTATGCACTTTTTTTACACTAATTAATTTTAAAAGAGTTGGTAGCGTTTGAGGTCCTATGAATAGAATCAGAACCAATATCACAAGTTTGATTCTCAATAGCAGCAATTGGTGAAGGGAAGACTGTTAGTCACGTATGCATCGATTGTTACGTGATGGAGGGGCAATGTGAACCAAGACATGCTCGAATAGTATTTGGGCTTGTGTATGCTTTTACTCTTTGTCAATTAAATATGCAATGTGTAGAAAATTTATACTTTCTATAAGAAAGTCTGAAATATTCTGTATACATTCCTAACAAATACTTTGCATTGTCAATTAAATATACAATGTATATTGCTTTATCAAGTACAAACAAATTCTTCATAGAAGCATTGTGGTCTTTAATTGTGATCTTTAATTAACGATGTTTGCCATATTGGCTTAAAAAGCTAACTAAGCACATGTTGTTAAAATGTAACAGTGAAAAAGTTAAAATAAGATGTTACTCTTGAATACTGTGATATGGTTCAATCATCTTGAATTCTCTCTTTGCCACTGGGACTTAATGTGTCGTTAGGAGTAAGATGAATGAAATGGCTTAATTAGTTGTGAAAAGTAGAGAAAGACTAACGACAAAATGCTATTTAAAAAAAACAAGAGACATAGACTTGAGAAAATAAAGTGATTACTAACGTTTGACATCTGCAAACATTTCACTGTCTATCAAGTGAATATCAAAAGTGTTTTCCTCAATGAAAATTCAAAAGGAGACATATACAAAAAGCAATATCCTTGTTTTGAACAACATCACAACGATGATCTGGTCTACAAGCTCAAGAACTATTTTTCTGGATTAAAATAATCACTAAAAGCTTGTTATGATACTTTGTTTCAAATTCTCATTAACAGTGGTTTTATTTAAGGAACTATTAACAAATGTGATGATATAATGATGAATATGATATGACAAAAAGAGATATATATATATATATATATATATATATATATATATATATATATATATATATATAATTTGGTTCTGGTGAGAATGCAATCTTAGGAGAGAAATGAGAATGAATCTGGTACTTTAGATTGTGAGATCTAAGGATCAAGATTTCATCAATATTAGATGCACCAAAATGGTGCGAAAATGCATCACATCGAAATGCACCATAAACCTTCGAAAATGCACTATCTTAAAATCTAGGTGCAGGACGCAATCTGAGCCGCACGATGCATCAAATCCGATGACTAGATTTTATTATCATTTCTCTCCACAAGGTGCATTCTCACGGGAACCGGCCCATATATATATATATATATATACACACACACACACACACATATATATATATACATATATATATATACATATATATATACATATATATATATATATACATACATACATACATACATACATACATACATACATACATACATACATACATACATACATACATACATACATATATATATATATATATATATATATATATATATATTCCCTCCGTCCCACTGTCTTTGTCCACTTACCTTTTGGCACACCATCCAATGCACTTCTTTAATCCATTTTATCTCGTAATTTGTATATTAAAAAATTATAGAAATTATATATTAATAATCTATATGTTAAGACAAATCAAACAAGATCACACATGACTATATTTAGGCTTACACATTGAGAGAATTTGATGAGTCAAAGTGCTTAGATGAACAGTTCCAAAAGTCAAAAGTGGACAAAGACAGTGGGACGGAGGTAGTATATAATATGAAAATAACATATGTATACAAAATATATCTGAAACTGAAATATATCATAAATATAAAGGGAGAAATACGAATATAGCACTTTAATAGGCTTATAATACGCAAAATAGCAGTGCTATAAGTTTTTGAGATGAATTCCCAATATTACCCTTAATTACACAAATTTGTATTATATATACACTGCCACAATATATATACTGCCACAATATATCTACACTGCAACAATATATACACCGCCATAATGTTAGCCACAATATGTACTTCCAAAAATTCAATGTCCGAAATACACTGCCACAATATATGCACTGCCAAAAATTCAATGTCTGAAATACAATGCCACAATATATACACTGCCACAATATATCTACATTGCCACAATTCGGGCAATCACAGAGCATACTTCTCATAGTTTCTAAGAAAATATTTTAGTTTGTTTATTAAGAAAATTAAATAAATATACCTTCTGAGAAGAACAATGATTCTGAGATTTTTGAGCAAATTCATGCTGATAACGTATTGTAAAATGAGAGAAAAACTACTCAGAGATTAAGAGAATAGATATAATATAATACACTGCCACAATATATACACTGCCATAATATATCTACACTGCCACAATATATACATTGCCTTAATGTTAGCCACAATATGTACTTCCAAAAATTCAATGTCTGAAATACACTGCCACAATATATGCACCGCCAAAAATTCAATGTCTGAAATATAATGCCACAATATATACACTGCCACAATATATCTACACTGCCACAATATATCTACAATGCCACAATATAAAGCTTCCATGAGTATCCCATGTCCCATCAACACGTAGCAATATCGTCAAATTTGGACCCATCTGTGATGCTCCTTTTAAATAATAAAAGAGAAAAAATTCAATTAAATTAAATAAAGGAATGAACTCAAAGAATAGACGTATAACCTAATATGCAATGAAAATGCTGGATTTAATGGAGGTGGTGAATACAAAAACACATCGTATATATATACATGATAGGCGTTTTAGTGACATTGCAAACTTCAGAATATTAAACAAATACATATTAATCTCACCTTTCTACATGTGTGCAAGTTTTGGGCCGCCGTTAAAAAACTAACGGCCACTAAACAGGATTTTTTGAAAATACATATTTTTGGAAAATAAATGAAAGGTGGGATTATTTTAGGTAAATTTATTTTTTAATTTTTTGACATGCAAAGTTTTTTTTAAGGATAAGAACCAAATTCCGATATTAAGGATTAAGGAAATAAATAAAACTAAAAATGCAGGACAACATTTAGGCATTTAATCTTCACACTGCCCACACCATAGCACATAATCTTAACACTGCCAAAATTACAATGCCTTTCAAAAGACCTAATTTTTCAAAAGGAACAAATACTAGGTATTTCAAAAATTGATTTCACACCACCTAATCTTCAGTACGAATAAAACACAATAATTAAAACTAAAAATACATGGAAATCCGAATAAAGGGATGAAGGAATGAAAATTAAAAATTGAAGGAGAAGAGAAAATGATTAGCCACATCGATGAAGGAAGTGGAGATAACTTGATGATTGCCGCTGCTGATCGGCCCAGGAATCGTGGGAGAAGGCCCGAGGACACATGATGGCGGGCGACTGAAGGAGAACGTGCGGCCGAGCGCAAGAAGAGTACGTGCGGCCTAGGGAGTGCCGTAATGTTTAATGAGAAAAAGAAAAAAGGTTAAAGGGCATGATAGGAAAGGATTGACCCCAAAAAAGTGCTAAATTTGTTAAAAACAATAAGTAGTGCTAGATGCGTAATTTAGGGTGAGTTAGAGTGCTATGTAGGGTGATTTCTTAAATATAAATATATCTAAAATCGAAAAATGCATGTACCAAAAGATATCTTGAACCGAAATACATCCAAAATGATTGATATATGAATCACACCTAAACAACCTAGAATCAAACTACAACAAAAATGTATAGAACTAAAATAGATCAGAACCAAGATTAAACTGATTTGGTTATAACGTATATCCAAACAAAGAAAATCTAAACTGGAATCAATTCAATTGATACGATTGCCACGTCCAATTTTAAATGAGAGATGCAAAGGGAATCTCATTGTGCACACCGCATGCAAATACATATGCTTACTGTGAGTGGAGCACATACAATAAACATATGTTTTTTGTTAATGCAAAAATGTGTGCAAAGTGAAATTCCCCAAGCTTTATTCGTTTTAAATTGATTTGGATCTACAAACCTGTTTAACAATGTCAACTTTTAGTTTTAAAATTTTGAAAAGATTACTATAATCGTATCATAGTATTCATTTAGTGTGACTTTTTAGAGTTAAAATATATAAACTTTGATCAACCACTAAATACAAATTTTCTATATTAGATTCATCTAACTTAGATAAATTATGTTTACTATATTAGATTTATCTTGTGATTTTTAAATTTTTTTTACTTTAGTCAATATGTAATATGGAGTATAAATTTAGCATAATCAATAATTAAAAGGAAAAATCATCTTAAATAATCCAATCTTTCCATGTTTTTAAAAAAATAATCACACTTTTCATTGTCACGAGAAACAATATGAACTTTCCGCATGTATGCAAGTTTTGGATCGTCGTTAAGAAAATAACGACCACTTAACGAATTTTTTGAAAAATGTTTGTTTTTCGTAAATAAATGAAAAGTGGGATTGTTTTAGGAAAATTTTCTTTTTTTTAACTTTGATTTTAAAATAATTATTTTTAACAATATAACAATACACTTTTTTTTATAGAGATTTCTCAATTTTATTCAAAAAATATGAAATGAATGGGAAATCTTTAAAAAAAAAAAATCCAATCTACCCAAAATCTAAACGTACTCCATATATTGCCTTCCATATTTTCATAGCTAAATTTTCACTCCTCCGTCCCTGTCCCTGTCCCTGTCCCTGTCCCTGGCTGCTGACTTGCCCAGTGAATATTCATATCTCCCGGAACGCTCTCGATCGCGACGCTTGCCAGGTTTGCGCCTTCGACGCTCGTCACTTTTACAGGCCGTCTTTTGCTGCTCGACTATATAGGGTTATCGATTCAAGTCCCGCGTTTGATCAGTCTGTCAATCTTCTTTTTTTTTCTATTTCGAGTTTGGGAATAATGAGTGCGTGTAGTTTGCTGCTTGGGTAAAAAAGGAAAATAGCTTTTCAGTTATGAAGATATGATGTTTATGGATCCGTTTTTGGGAATCTTGCATAATTTTATGTCTCCTCTGAGATCATTTACCTAAAGTTCACAAATTTGAGTCTTGAATCTATGTGCTCTTAGGAATTGAGGAATTGAGGGTCCATGCCTTGAGGCGTTTTGTTAGTTTAGTTTCAATTGGTTATGTTTTTGGTGACTTCTGCCTTTAATTTTTTTAAGTAGGTTTTTTTGTTTGTTTTAGTTTACATATCCTGGACGAAATCTCCAAAAGACTGAGTTTTTGTTGCCTAGAGTTTTTCATCAGCGGGCTTCCTCCTATGTCATTATGTGTTCATGGGTTTGTGCCTGAATTTTTGAGTGCCTCGACAATAACGCTGCCCTTTAAATGTCCACACATGAACTTCTAAATGTCTTCATCCATCCACACACCCTTGATTCAGTTGATTGAACTGCCATATTCAATATTCCACATTTCAAAATGTCCAGTGTAGACTGTTTATACATTTTGATTTGATATGAATGAAGTTGGATAATTTTTCTGTTTTTATGTTTAATTTTATAAGGTGTTGACTCTTATATGTTCAGGTGTTGATCAGAAAGGGAAAAGATGGGAAGTAATGGAGCTGAGTACATAAAAGTTTCTGGGATCAATGAGGCTGAATGTCCGGAGGCCACTGTTGAGATTAAGATAAAGACATTGGATTCACAAACATACACCATGCGTGTAGACAAATGTGTAAATATATATTCTTAAAACCCCCATTTCAATTATTAATACTTTACTATTTACACAAAAGGTATACATTTTTTTTGCTAGGAAGTCTTTTCTTGCATTTTTTAGCATCCTTTTGTAGATATACATTTCACTGTGCTCAAACTGCTCACGTACTCTTTCATAGTGTCATATCCACAGAAAATGCAAAACTTTAACGGTTACAAGACTTACAGTTGCACTTAGATGTTAATTGGAAATGAAAATGCATGTCCCTGCCATGGATCTCATTGTTACCCTTTGGACATGATAGTAAACTACTTTCTGATATTTTCTGCTTGGCCTCTAAGTTATTACTCCAAACATGTAAGTTTGAGCGCGGTCTTCTCAATTTGTCTATTTCACTGCAGGTTCCTGTTCCTGCATTAAAGGATCAAATTGCAACAGTCACTGGTGTCTTGTCAGAACAGCAACGACTTATATGTCGTGGAAAAGTTTTGAAAGATGATCAACTTCTTTCAGCTTATCGTATCCTTATGTTTCTCATTTTCAAACCAACATTTTTTGGATTAATAAAATTAACTTTAGTGCTTATAGCAACCTTGATTTCACTGATGTCTATCACTTGGTACATACATCAAATTAGTTGATATTAATAGATGAAAGGATTTAAGAGACATGTGAGGTCCCATGTACCTTTGTACCTTGATGACTACTTCTGGAAGTTCTCCCTCATGATTGCTGACATGCTGTAGTGCAGATCTAGTCACTACATGAAGTGGTTCTTTCGTTTCATGAGTAATTATTATCTCTACTCTTTCTACATCTTTCTTTTTTTTTATGGTTGTGAAGTGGTATTGGAATACTCTTTTCGGTGAAAACCTTAATGAGTACCCCTATTAGACGTGGAAGATGGGCACACTCTGCATCTGGTTGTGAGGCAACATCCACCAGAAAGCAACCCTGACACTCAAGGTTCATTACTCTAACTACATCTAAGAGTTCAAAAGAAACTATAACTTTGTTATACCTTTGTTTCTTCTTCTGCTAGATATGTGCCTTATCTAGGTAGTTAACTTTTCTGCAATGACTTACCTTTTGGGTTTAGAAAAAGCTCGTAAGGAAGTATGAGCTTATGAAGTGAAATGACAGTTATAGGTTTACTAAAAGCTACAGCCATTTAAGAGTTTTGGTTAATAGGATATATGCTTATGTGCATGTCAGTATGTGCAACCACCACCCTACCCGCTTAGCCCAGCACACTATTAATACATAAATGATTAAGAAAGAAAAGGAGCATTGAAGGACCAGGCTTTATTAAACATTTTCAATTATTTAGTAGCATTTTGTTCTCAATCAAGGACAATGAGATTGCAGGAGCCTCTGATGCATCAAGTCCAGGCAATACTTATAGCAGTTCGTTTGGCCCTGGTCTATTTGTGGGAACTTTAAATTTATCTGAACCCTCCGATGGGGTGGCTTCTGATATGAGCCGGGTACACCTTTTCCCCCACTTACATCTTATATAATCTGTACATCCACATATCGACAAGCTCAAATCAGTTCATTCATTTGATATTGTAGATTTTCTCAGCTCTACTTGGTTCCATTGGAATTGCGAATATTGGGAGTGGAAGTGAGGGGATTGATCTCAATGTAAGTTTCCATTAAGATGAATTTCTTCACTTGTAGTTCTCCAATTGCAGTTGTCATTCGTTTTTGTAGTTTTTGTTTGATTCCATTCTTTTAACTTCTTTGGTGGGAAATTCTTTACTCCCTCTCACCTCACTCTTATGGTTTACTACTTGTTCTTTTTTTGTTGATACCAGAACAGAATTATTTATGTAGATAACATCAAGCAAGATCAGAAACACTTGTATCAAGACCAAATTATATTTTTAAGACAAGAAAATCAAAGAAAACCACTTCAGAGTTCAGACCACACAAGATCAAATCTTTAAAAAATTGTGTCACATTTTTTTCAGGCAAATAAAGCAGGTCCTATTTTTTTCTGGGAGTGGGGTGGGGGTAGTCTCATACCTTCAAGTTGTGGGTGTAGGGCAGTGTAGATTGCTTTGCCTTAAGCAAGCTAGCACCAAGGATTAAGTAATTAGTTGCTGATTCTAACCTCATGTTTTTTCCCCTTGAATTGTTGATCAGGGTCTTGGTAATTTAAGAAATTCTTCTAGACAGCAGAGTGAACAAGGTGGTTCAAGGGATCAATCTAATTCAAGTTTTGATGCTTATGCTCGACCAGTAAATGTTCCACTGGATTCCATGCAACTGCCGGTAAATTTAAGCCTGCTGATGATACATCTACCCTCTCACATCATCTCAAATTGGAATGTCTTCCCTTGTCATATTCTTCATTTCTTACATTATTCTCAAATTGAAATATCGTGAGAATATAAAAAACCTTTCCTGGGCCACAACCACGAGCTTGAGCTTTTGGTTGAGTTGGTTCCTTGACAAATATGTCTTCCCTTTGACATATTAAAGTTCATGTTCTTCATCCTACATCTTGCATGCAATTGCTTTCTATGTTTTTCATTACCCATATATTGTTAATCGAGTGAATTAACTTCTCTGCAGGTTGTTCCCGACTCCTTGGCAACTTTGTCACAGTACTTGACTCATCTGAGGGAAGATTTTGATGCAAGTGGTAATGTGTGGATTCTATGTATAAAGGTCAAAGAGGAAAAAATGCATGAGGGAGTGGGACAGGGGCACCTTAGTACACACTAATGTGTATATTTGTGTGATTTGCAGTTAGAGGACCAGGTGGAATTTCTCTGGCTTCTGGAACACGTGGAAGCAACAGACGAGGTTCAAATGTTTCCTCATATTCACCTGAGCAGGGAGGCCTTCCAACACCAGAGCTGTTGGCAGATGTGATGCTTTCTACTAGACAATTAGTTGTTGAGCAAGCTGCAGAGTGCTTATTGGTAGGCTTTTGAGTTGTTGTGAACTAGTTTTTTTTAAAGTAATTTTTTGATTGCTTTGGAGGAAATCAATGAAGTAAGGTCTACACACTTTTCTTTGGGGGGGGGGGTGAATGTACCTGAACTGGGTCTTAACTACGAGAGATATGTGTGCTAAACTACAAATTTGTAGTGGCTGGAGTATGAAGCCTCTGGGCATATGATGTACTTCCTCTATTCCAATTTTGGGAATTCTTGCGGTCCTTTTTATGTGTCCCTTAGAAACATCAGGGAGCATTAATTAAATTTTCCCTACTTTGTGCTTCAAAACTAAATATTGAACACATTGGAAAACCTATATTAAATGTCAGCGAGTTCACACATGAGTGTAAATTTGTGATTAGTTTTAAAACTCTAAGTAACTTTTTAAATATCTGTGTTTTGGATAAAGTGGACAACTAACTAGAAACAAAGGGAGTAAGTTATAGTTTCACAAGAGTGGATAAAGTGGACAACTAACTAGAAACAAGTGGACAACAAACTAGAAACTAAAAGTGGATGGAACTCATGGAAGTGATCCTAAATTCCTAACATCTTCATGAGTATATAGCAATTTTTTGCTTAGTTGATTTTATATTCAATTTCTATTTCATTGATAAATTTTCCTTATAAACTTCCATTTAATGAAGGATGTAGAACATTTAGAAGAAATAGATTGGGTTTTGGTCCAGACTTCCATTTTGTTCGTACAAAATGTGAAATTGTTATGGGATTTAGGCTTAATTCAGCATAAGGATTGTATCATGTGAAAGTGTGAACAAGAATATCTCAACCTTGAGATTCTTTTGAAATAAAATGAATATCCATTTTCAATTATTGTTTGAATAAATACTTGAAACCCCTCAACCTCAAGTTGTGGTCAAATTTACTAATATTTTGTTTTTTTGAGATATCTGCATATAATTTTTGTCACAAAAATTTTTTCTTGTCATATACTCCGTAGCCAATAAGCTTATAATTTTCAAGACTTTTAATTTGTTAGATTGTGTTTTCCTACTTATCTGCTATACATCCATAACTATTTATATATGTAGACATTAGAGTTTCTGTATTTATTTTTTGGTGCTTCACTTTTCATTATAAGAGATAAAGCAACACCCATGTTGTAAATTGTGATGAGCCTTTTGGAATGCTTTCTTATATTCCAGCAACTGTCAAGGCAACTAGAGGATCAGGCAAACGTAACAGATACAACAGATAGAATGAGGATTCAATCTCTTGCTTTGAGATCAGGAGCGTTTTTTCAAAATTTAGGCGCTTTATTACTTGAGCTAGGGCGGACAACAATGACATTACGGATCGGTCAAACACCGGTGTGATTGCTTTTCCTTCCTGAAATTGATTATGAATTTGCATGCTTTATGCCACCTCATCTAAGTTGGAAATCTTTTGAACAACTAAGTTTTACTGATGGTTTTAAAACTTAGGATAATGCTGTGGTGAATGCCGGGCCTGCTGTTTTTGTATCTGCAACTGGACCCAATCCAATAATGGTTCAGGTGTTTCTCTTAATTTTAATCTAATCTAGATACACTGTCACCCTTTTCTTTGAAGCGTGCCACACTGATATGCTTACTGAGCTGATTCAGACATTATGTCTCTGATTTAAATATTTTTGGAACCCTGTATAGCCACAACCTTTTCAAGCAGGCACAGGAATTGGTTCATTACCACTTGGATCTGGAATTTCTGGCGGCCCCACAGGATCTAGCTTCATCCCTAGAAATATTGATATCAGAATACGAACAGGTACTATTCTGTGGTGATGCTTTTACTCCTGAGGCTGCGTCAGACATCCATGAAATTTCATTTTGTTTATGTGAGCAGAACAGCGATTTAGTTTCATAATGTGTGCAGACAAATTAATTCAGTCTTTTAAATTTCCCCTTTTCTGGATGCTTTTCACTTCATGATTGACAGATCTGGATCATGGATTCTTAGCTTATATGTACTTGAAATCTCATTGAAAACTCACCCTTGCCACTAGGTGCATATATGCCATCCACTGTTAGCCGTAGAGATTCAACTGTTACGGAGAATCCGGGCCAAGCTGCTCCTGGCGCTCCCAATGGTGAAGATTCGAATCATCGAGGCACTGAAGGTAATAGTAGTTCTATCACAAGGGGTGTGGAGGTTAGGGTACTTCCTATTAGGACTTTGGTTGCTGCGATTCCAGCTTCTGTTGGACGTGCACCTTCTGATGCACCTCGAAGTTATATGGATTTCATCAACTCAGTTTTAGGAAGAGGTCAGCAATTCAGTTTTGGAAATGATAATAATTCAGATGCTTCACAAGGATCTGAGCCAAATCTTCCACCCGGTGTTGAGATTGGGCAACCGCCAAACACAGAGGCTGCAGGACAGCGAAACATTAGACTGTTTGGAGTGAATGGTAACATGCTTTTTTTGTGTTATTTCTTCAACTTCTATTACTAAATTTTTTTTCTCTCTTGCATGTTCTCTTGTTGATATGTGACCTTCCTTATAGAATTGGGTTTATGGGTGTTGCTAAATCCACCCCCAAAATGGCTATATCCACACCTTTTACCTTATTTGCTAAATCCACACCCATTAATATAAAGTTGATATTGGTGTGGATTTAGCAAATTTATGTGAAAGGGGTGGATATAGCCATTTTTTGGGTGGATTTAGCAACACCTTATATATTGCTAAACGACATACAATACAAGATTGCATAGTCCATTTATATTTTGATATGTTCTATGTATCTATATCATCTGGTTTGAAATCAAAACTTGCAAGCACTAAGCTCTGCACATTGTGGTGTTTGTTTCAGTCAATCGTAGCTCAACTGGTGAAATGTCAAGTAGAGTTGAAAACTTTTTGAGAGCATTATTCCCTGGTGAGCAGATTCAGATTGATGAGAGTGCCAGTGTTCATGGCATGAATACAAATCCTGCTACTGGTGAGAATGGAGCAACTCAAAATACAGCTGCTTCTCAAGAAACTGGATCAATAGTAGAAGACGAAGGAATTTTTTTGTCAAATATACTGCGTCACATCATGCCAATGATATCCGAAAGCATTGAAACGGCACCCAATGCCTCACCCAGCGAACAAGCTGATGATGATGATGATGATGAGGATAGAAGTTCACAAGCTTCAGCACAGGTACGCTAACATTTTAATATGCTCTCTCAGTGGATTTTGGATCATATCCGTCCAGCAATCATCTCTAAAAGGGTTCCGTGTCTTTGTGAAATAGAAAAATTCACCATGTTTAGTACATAGCAGTTTTACTTGTTAGACATTGGTTGCAGGCTCAAGAGAATATAGATCAGGCATCCTCCTCTCGGCGTCCACGTGACCCTCGATCACAACCTGGATCAAAACGTCAAAAGGTAATTCTTTTACCTGACTAATTTCCCCAGCTTAATACAGGAGTGGGAACTTTCACCACAACACACATATCACATGGACTGTGTCAGGAAAGAGAGTATAGGTGGCTGGCCTATATTGAGGCAATAAGGGATATTACGAGGGAGTAGTGACTGGTGTGAATTACACAGGAGATTCTAGTTTGTTCCTGATTGTACTAACACTACATGAAGAATATGCCTCGGATTCATATCGTACATGCTCACACTAGTTTTGGATGAACTTACTAACTAGCCAAATTCAATATGAATTGTCTCGCATTCAAGGTTGACTAGCAAGGCACAACTGGACCTTCACATTGCCTAATCAATTAGGTGCCCGCCTAAGGGATAATTAGGCATCCTACACACACCACCACCACCAACAACAACAAAAACAACAAACCCAGAAAAATCCCATACAAACTACAAAGTAGGGCCTGGCCTGGGAAGGATTTGTTTACGCAGAGTCGCAGACCATACCCCTACTCAAAAGTAGAGGCTGTTAAAAAGAGACCACACCTCAAGAAAAAAAGTAAATCAACCAAGTAGGCACAAAAGCATGAACGAAGTAAGAGCAACAAGCAAACTGAGGGCAAAGTAAGTGCATATAGACATGAGGCACATAAATCAACATTAGCAACTAGATCCAAAACACACATGGATAAGAGAAAAAATGCACCCACAATCACTGCTACTTAGGCCCCAAGCTCTACCCAACTACTCTAATCTTTGATCTCCGGACCTTCTTATCTAAGGTCATATCCCCAGTAAGATCCTGAAGTCTTAATTCCTATCTAACACCTCCTTCCATCTCTTCGTAGGTCTATTCTTATTTCTTACCCCTTCCCCCGCCCACTATTGTAAGTCTCTCGCATCTCCGCATTAGGGCCTCTGCACTTCTCAACTTCACGTGCCCAAACCATGTCACCCTAGCTTCCCACAACTTACCTTTCACATGTCCTACTCTCACCCGTCCTGAATAACCTCATTCCAAATTCTATCCAACCCACACATCCTCATTTCTTCCACTTGAAATTGACAAACGTGAGATAACATAGTCGAGCTAACCACTATCTTGATAAAATTTCTCAAAAATAATTTCATTAGATTTATTTTTTAGAATACTTCAAAAATAGATGATTAAAGTTCGTTCTGTTTGACTCAAAAAGTCAAAGTAGACGGATAGAGGGAGTAAATATACTTCCTCCATCCCAAAATAAAAGACAGATTTTATTCACGTGTCAAACTATATGTTCTTTCTATGATATTTTGACCAGATTTCAATCAACCATGGTAAACCAAATAGTTTCTTTTATTTGTGAACAGGAGTATATATTACAAATGTACATGATATTATAACAATAAATTAATACTCCGTATAATGTAACAACAAACAGAAATGAGTATCCAAGCAAAAGTGTAATCATAATGTAAGATAATAAGGAAATAAGTGTCAACAACAATTTAAAACACCACGAATAACAAATATTTCAAGTAAAAGTCCCATCTCCAGGCTCAATCAATACATGCAAGTTTAAACTAAAATACAAAATTAACACAAAGAGAAGGGCAGCTAAACTAGAGGGTAGAACGTGGGCAATTGAGGTTAGACTTGAATATACAATTACGTAAAAAGAAACAAGCGATATTAGTCCCCACAAAAAAAATATGTTTTAGATTTAATGAAACTTACCTGGAGTCCTGGATCAAAAGAAGACAACAGGTTGATGGGTGACAGAAGGCTGGGTGACCAGAGGGAAGACGAGGGCGATGGGCAACGCGTGATGGCATGGAAGAACAACGACAGACGATCTTTCTGTTCGAACTTGGATGATGGGTGATTCTCTCTTTTCTCGAGTCAGAAGGGTTTAAAATTGAAATAAGAAAAGTGTCGGGAATGTTTTTTTAAACGCTTGACCAATTAAAAATGGGCCTTATCGAGGAAAGTCGACCCGGTCATTGTTTAGGCAAACATGGACAATCAGGCAACTGACCCATTGCCTTAGTTTCCGCCTAATGGACTATTTGGTGACGACTTGATAACCATGCTCCCATTGAAGGTGTAAATATTAAGCTTGAATTATTAAGATTTGTTTTGGAATGCAAGGGCTTTAAGTTATAAACAAATGTAACACAGACTCCCAGAGTATGGATGTGAATTTAACGCACATTGAGCTATCAATGCAGGATGGACAAAGTGAATGAATTGAACAACAGCAACAACAGATCCAATATAATCCCAACTCCGTTGGGGTTTGGGAGTCAGGATGTGCACAAACACAACCTTATCCATGTAAAAAAACAGAGATGTTATGTAGAAAGTGATTGAATGCATCCAGAATATTGTGATAGAAATTACCACCTACTGGATTGGAAGTTCTATGTGATACCTATTAGATTTACTACATTGCTTGGAGTTTTGGATGAAAGATGGGTGTGTGACATAACTAAGAAGCACATAAGTAAAGAATAATGTGGTAAAGAGCAAAAATAGTTGTTCCAATTTAGTATAAGATGAGCAAAAGTAGTACTCTTGAATCCCATTACCATCTGCTTGAAGCTATGAAGAATGAAGATATATAAATACAACATCTTCACATAGAAGTAGATGAGAACCTAAGTTGATTTCGACTAAGACAGTTAGAAGAGACTTCATGAGTATGGGGTTGGTTGAGGAAATGACTCTCACTATGAACGGATGTTGTTGTTTGATCTAGGAAACATACCCCACCCACAGGGGAAATTCTTGATCTGTTCTTTTTTTGGGGTGGAGGAAGAAAATGAAAGTGTTGTTTTCATTCATTTGGAAGTCAAGAAGTTAGTTTTGGGAAAAGAGACAATCCTCCATCCCCTCCTTCCCCAAATGAAGTTCACACTTTGACTTTCTAAATATGCCCCTTGATTGGTTGGTGAAATGACTGGTAAGTTTTTTGTGTGGAAGTGACAACTCGTTTAGGAGTATTGTTGTCTTTTCCAACCTATAATATTACTTCCTCCTTCCTAGTCGTATATCTTTCCTTCTATTTGACTTTTTTTGGTCAAACTCTATGTACTTTTACTATGAAATGAGGAAATATTACATTGAATTACGGAGTATGATATGAACTTATTACCAATGGATTCATTTTGAAATGTAGGTTTTAAACTATCGTATTTTTACAAGTTATATCCATGTAAAGATATTCATGGACATAGTGTTGCAGTCATGGTAAGAAAGAAATAGAATGGGGAGAGTAACAAATTTGGAACGCAGTTAGGGAATGGAGGGAGTAATTAGTTGTATGAGGGATTGAGTACATTATTGTAGCACATATAATAAGATGCACCAATGTAGTTAAACTTTAACCACATTTCGTACATTCATCATATGGTTGTTGTTGTTGTCTCATACTCTCATGTGAACAGATGTTGTTCAACGCATGATCTAAGTGTAAGGATGCATAACTGGTTTATTGTGCTTTTATGTTGTAAGTCACATTCCTGCTCGCCAAGTAGATGGCATTTAGGGTGTGTTTGGGAGTGGTTCTTGGAATGATTTTCGGCTTTTGCTTGGGAGAAGCCGTGTAGTATGCTTGAGAGTGCTTGATTTCAGTTTTTTAGAGACAAAGAAGCAGAGGCTGAGAATGAGAAGCACATCTTAGATGATTTTAGATTCTGTTGCTAAAATAATCACTTGAAACAACAAGCAAACCCAAACCTATTAAATGGTGTAGAATTCTATATTTGCCTTCTATTAATACCTTCTTTGTGTTTTCCAAAAAAAAACCCTTCTTTGTAAGTACTCATAATTGTTTAACCTTTCAACTAATGCAGCGGGTGTGATTAAAATTTGCCGGGTGTGGACTGAATGCACGGATGATTTTTGGATTTGTATCGTTCTAAGGAGACACTTGCTACCAGCTAAGGTTATTTCTTGGACTTCTCCATCTTGGCAAATCCGAGGAACATTTATCTTTGGTTTGAAGCTTATATGATGATAGGATGCTTAAGATAATTATCGGAATGTCATTTTGATTTGTTCTCCCCTGGCTAGATCTCTTTGCTTCGAAATACGAAAATTTTTTCATGATTTGTTATGTTCTGAATGTTTTTTATCTTGTTTTTTTTAAATCTAAAATGTAATTGATCTCTCTGTTGTTTATATGCGTTTATCGGATATGTATTTTTTTTTATTAAAAAAAATAAGGTAAGAATGCTATTTGTTTCTAGTATCAACATTTGGTTTGATCATGTTTCAAAAAAAAAGAAGATTCGGTTTGATCTATGAGTTGTGCTATAGTGGTTCAAAAGTCCTCGTGTAATGTGGACATTGTTACTTATTCCGTATTTTTTATGGACTCATAGTTGGATCACTATTGTTTTACAAGGCCCAATAGATTATTTATTTATGTCTCATAATCTACGGAGTATAAAATAAGTATGCTCCAAGGACCATATTATTTATTCTCTATAAGTGATATTCCAAACAAACTAAACATTTTGGTCACGGATGTATACTATATTTTGATTTGTTTTTTTTTTGAAAACCAATTGAATTCAATTTTCTATTGCTATAAACTTGAAAAAGTTAATATATATTAAAAACTATATCAACACTTATAGAATGAGTGATATAATATACTCCACTAGTAATTATTTTATTTTAATAAATTACTTAAAATAAGTAATGATTTTTTTAAAGGCATAGCCTTTGGGGATAGATAGGTTAGTACTCATTCTATTTCTATTTAAATTGTTTGTTTTGGTTTATAATATTTGATTAAGTTACTTTCAGATCATTTAATATAAAACACGGTGTAGAATTTAAAAAATTGCATATTTAAATATTACAAAAGATCTATAATATTTTATGAAATAAATAATAATAATAATAGGAAAAAAATAAATGAAGCTTAATTACGTGAATAGTAAATAAGCAATTTAATTTGGCACGGAGGGAGTATTTATTATGACAAACAATTACATGCGTTATTTTTGCATTACATTACAAATTTAAAATTAGAATAAATAAGAAATTCTGAGAACATGTTGGCATAATAGTAAAAGCTCTCCCATCAGCGTAGAAATATGTTACGCGTGTATTCCCTTTGTCCTGACCTTAGTTTTCGATTTGACTTTTCACGATCTCTAATGTAACACTTTGACTATTAATATCTTTATTTATACCTAAACTTATATTTTAAAATTAAAATATTTTAAAACTATGTTTTAATATTAATTTATTGATATGTCGTATTAAATTTATAAGGAAATGAAATGTATTTTTTTGCCTGATTGCCGCCAAGTTTGTAGCCGACCAGATCAACTTGCCTCGATAAGGCCCATTTTTAATACGGTCAAAATTAAATAAAGTTTGACCACGAAAAGCAAACCGAGAAATTAGTTTTTGGATAGAGAGAATACCCTTTTTTATCTTAAATGTAAACAAAGATTGGTGAGGAAATTTTTTCCTCAATGCTCTAAGGAAGTCACTACAAGATTCTTCGTACGCCTGTTTCGGTTTACAATGTTTGACTGAAATTATTTTCAAACCATTTTATATGACAAATGGTATAAAATTAAAAAATAAAGATTACATATTAAAAAACTACATAAAAAAATCTACAAAACTAGTAGTGACAATATCATTTTATTTTATCAAATTGCTAACTAAAATAGAGAAAGAAAGTAAATGAAATTTGACCCTGAGAATAGTGAATATGCATTATAATTTGGGACAGAGGAAGTATTATACAATTAAACAAATATTACACCAAGGGGTATTGGAGTTATTAAAAAAATACTCCGTAAAAAGTAAAAAGATGAATATTGTGCGCACATAATGTATTTTTGTTTGGGGTTGGATCGAATAGGGCCTTAAGGCTATTTATAATGGACCCGTGCTAACACTATATATTCGCATTAGGGTTTCTTCAGTCCCTTCCCTTCTAGTTTGCCGCAGGGTTTGTAGCTGCCATCTTCTTCTTCTTCCTCGTATCTTCTGCGGCCTAGCAATGGCGGAACAGGTCCTTCTCTCTTTCATTTAGTATCAGATACACACATTTTCGACTCCAATTTTTATTATAGGTTTGGAAAGATTTCATGGATTTGGATTGTTTTGCAGACTGAGAAGGCTTTCTTGAAGCAGCCGGGAGTTTTTCTCAGGTATGGTAGATATCCTTATTCGAACACATCTTGAGATATCCCGATGGATTATATTGATAGAAATGGTAAATCAAGGTTTTAGGTTAAAAGTTTCGATTTTTATTTTCGTGTGCAGCTCGAAGAAAACGGGTAAGGGTAAGAGGCCCGGAAAGGGAGGCAATCGTTTCTGGAAGAGCATTGGTTTGGGGTTTAAGACTCCTCGTGAGGCTATTGAAGGTTTGTATGGATTCTTCGATCTTTCCATTTTTCTAAAACTTCTGCAGAATGTGAAAAGGCCTAATTTTTTCAGTATATGTGTCATTCGATGTGTGTGTATTTATTCATATGTTTTTATATTTTGCAACAAATCTATAGCAAATTTATCCATATGTTATTCCAATAGAGAATGTTATACTTAAGATTTCTATGCCTATGTTCTGAATAGTTGTCATATATTTGATGTGAATCTATTTCAAAGATTTTTTTGTATGGATTCACCTGCATTTACCCTTCTTTTTACTCTTTGAAAATTCACTTGAAGTTTTAGTAACTGCATATTTTAACTTTTAATGGATTTGCCTCTAGCAATCTCTACCGGATTGTGCAACAAAATGTAATGAAGTTATTCTCTAACTAGGGAATTTGGAATTCCATCTAAAAAAATATGACTTGTTTTGACCTGTTTTTCTCTTTCTCCCTTTTAGGAACATACATTGATAAGAAATGTCCCTTCACTGGCAATGTTTCCATCAGAGGTCGCATTCTTGCTGGCACTTGCCACAGTGCAAAGATGAATAGAACAATCATTGTTCGTCGCAACTACCTTCACTTTGTGAAGAAATACCAGAGGTAATACTAGCCTTGCGTTTAGTATTCATTCTCACGTCTTTTTATTTCATAACAAACTCGTTAATTCCATTTTCCATTATACTACTCACTACAGGTACGAAAAGCGGCATTCAAACATTGCTGCACACATCTCACCTTGCTTCCGTGTGAAAGAGGGAGACCATGTTATCATTGGTCAATGCAGGTGAGTATCTGAACACTTACCACTGTTTGTGTTTGATTGGTTTTTCTTGTCAAATGCGATGACTGTTTGCTGTTTTGCCTCAACAGGCCGTTATCCAAGACTGTGAGGTTCAATGTGTTGAAGGTGATTCCTGCCGGCTCCGCTAGTGGTGGAAAGAAGGCGTTCACTGGCATGTGAAATGTGGTATTTGTGCTAGGTCAAAAGCTTTCGAATTGCAATTATACTAGACTACTATCTTGCTTTTTTGTGTTTTTCTATTTCATTCACTTGCTCTTGAACTCCTTGTTGTATGCCAAATTATAGAGGTTTTTGAAAGCAGTCCTCTGCCAGTGAACATTTGCATTTTCTCCATTGCATTGATTTTCCATGTTTGTGCCTTCATATATTTTTAACTTTTATGTTATCGTCCAAATAAATTAAATCGAAAATCATTTCATTTTAGCTATGTTAAGGGTCTATTTGATACACAGAATTGGAATTAAATTGGGAGTTGAAATTCTATTAAATTTGATTTGGGTGGAATTGAAATCCTCAATTCTATTTTTGGTACTAATTTCAAATCTACATACCAAATGACATAATTGGAATTATTGTTCTTAATTCTAATTTCATAGTTTGAATTTTGTGTATCAAATGGAGCATTCGAGTTTGTTTGATACACTGAATGGACAGAAATTGAATTGAGAGTTGAAATTCAATGGAATTGATTTAGATGGAGTTGAATTTTTCAATTCCAATTAATTTTTGATACTATCAAATTCAATTTCACATACTCCCTCCATCCCTAAATGGATTACAATTTTTTTTCTCTCTTCTCGATAATTTTTGTTTGTTTACGCGATTTCATTAAGTAGTTGATAAAATAAAATATTTTTGTCACCTCTTGTTTTGTAGAACTTTTCACGTAGTTTTTTAATATGTAATTTTTATATCTTATTGATATACCAATTTGTAAATAAAATGATTTCAAAAAGTAAGAAATTTTACTCCGTAACTCGCAATTTATAATCAAATTAGAGACGGAGGGAGTATTTTTTTCCAAAAATCAGAATTGGAAAGATATATTAAATGAAAAAAGTGGATGATTGGAATTTTCTTGAAAAGAAATACTCCGTATACTGTGATTTTCAATTTTTTGTTTGAAAAAGAGACGTAAGGTATGTGACTTTAATTTCCGGACTCCAGCAGTGGAGTGATCCCCTTGTAACATTCCTCATCTTTAATATTAATTCACTATACATGTGTGTTTTTGTCTCTTTTAATATCACTTTCTCAAGTAAAATCTTTGGAGAAACACCTAATTAAGAATAAAACAGCCTAATAAAAATATAAAGAGTAGGTTTTACTTTTTTACTCCGTACAAATTTCATGTTTTTTCTTTTTCCTCCAAAAAAAAATCTCTTTACAGTTCAAGAAAAAATGGAAAATAATGTGGCCAAGAATTTTTTTTTCTTAACAAATTTTAATTGCATATTTTTCGTTTTTCAACATTTTGAACTTCAGTTTTTTTATTTTGTGAGAGTCGAGCCCTTTTTTTTTTTTGCAAAAACAAAGGGTGTCAATGTATGCAGTACTCAATAAATACTAGTCTCTTTTTTACATCGGTATAATTCTGTATTTACTCCTTAAAAGCACAATACATAAATCGCAAGTTCAAGTGTTATATCAATGTTAAAAACTTAGATTCTATAACACAAAAAGTGAGAATTTAATTTTTTTTGTTCATTTTTGTTTATTAAGGGAAACCAATCAAGTGTCACAAATGCAATGGAACATTCTTTAGTAGGTAAATGCGTAGAATGAAAAACATAAACACATGAAAGATGAAGAGAATAAAAATAAACATTCTTTATTTTAGAGAAAAATGAACCTTGATAAAACTTTACAAAGTCCACATCATCTACATACATCCGGATATAAGATACAATCAGGAGGGCGATAAAATACCTTATTGAATATATTTCAGGTTCGTCTAAGAATGATTGACGGTATACACGAAATGAAAAAGGCAACTAATGAAAGTATATGGGCAATCACATTATAGAGAGCTACAAGAACATGATTGAACATCTTCTCACAAAGGGTTAGTCTTACAACACTTTTTTTTTAAAAAACAAATCTCACAACATTCATGTTTTTCACTTTTATATGTATATAGTTTTTGCAAAACCCACCGTAGTATTGAAAATTACAAACTCCGAGGTCGTCATCCTATATTGTATCAATTTTCGTTCTATTGGATGAAGTACAAAATGATCCTGGATTTTTGTGATACTTTAGGATGACTATCTAAGAATTTGCAACTTTCAATCCTATGGTGGATTTTGCAAAAATTAATCAAATTATAAGTTATGAATGTTGTAAGATTTGTTGTGTAAAAAATTGTCGTACGATTAACACTCGTCATTTATATATATACCCTCTCACATAATAGTTGGCTTACGAACCCCAGTTGGGAATATTAGCAGTGGCTTCATTTACCATCTTCACCAGTGTCACCTGTGATGTTTAAAGATTACTTGTTAAGATTAAACTGGTGGATAAAAGAGGTAAGAAAAAAAATCACATGCTTGTGCAAAACAAACCAAGTGATGGTGTTGATTAAATATTGGACAGTGAAGTGAAAGATAAGGATAACTCAAATATGCATAATAGCGATTTAGTTTTTGGCCTTTTTGCTTTGGATAAATAATAGACTAATTCAATTCGACACATTTAACTTCTTTTTCTTTTTTTAGTTTCTAGGAAGTTTTAGGCATTAAATGCAAGCAATGCATCAAGGGGGTAGCGAAGAAAAGTACTATTTGAATGGATGGGTTCAGGCTTATGCATTCAAAACCCGGCCCGGGCTGTAAACGTCTGGTTAAAGTAACTAATGTTGGGTTAAACTTTGGCTAGACTTCTAACTATTGAACATATTCTCTGTTTTAGAAATCCATGAAGCCAGTAAGCCACAAAAAAACTTAAAAAAAAGATCATAATAGTTAGAATATGAGAGAAACTTCGCCCATTAGCATGAAGTAGTGCAGATATCCCTAACTAGAACAATGAGAACAGGTTCAGCCACTGCAAAAATAAAAAAGATAGACGAGAGAATTTTGAGGTCATAAGATCATACCACACTCTCTGGAACACCGGGTGGTGGAAGTGTGAGATTTCTCGGAGGCCATACATTAGTATATGATCTCTTGTCAAATCTCCACTCTCCAATTTTCCCATAGGTCAACTTTCCCTGATGAACACGTTCTTATCATCAAATCGTATCTTCGAAATTTGAATTTTCATCATATCACATTAATAGAAATGTGGAGTCGGATCTAAAGGGATACCTTCATGTCATAGTCACATCCATAAGTGAAATGAATTATGTATGCCTTGCCAATTTCTGTATCAAAGGGAGGCTAGAAAAGTGCAGGTTTAGGTTATGAATAAAAAGATGAACGAGAAGTTTTCTAGCACAATTGCACAGATTTTGCTGTCCAGTAAGAATCACTGTATGAACTGATGATGAAAAATCCTTGGGGTGGCAAAGCCACTAGACAAGAAAACCTCTCCAAATATGGACAAATACTCTCAAACGGATATCTCACATGTCCACAATCGAAGCTACTCTTTATCTCTTATCACCTAGTTCCTATGTTCTTCCTAGTTTTCGCTACATGTCCAGATCAACATTTTCACTTAGTCGCTAACATTCTGTAAACATGTTGATAATGGAGTCGACTTTTAATACAATACTAAAGGAAAAAAGGATTTTATAATTGAGATCGTTAAGGTGAATGCGTGAGATATAGGGTGTCTAAAGAGTTTCGAAGAAAATCCAACACAGACCCGTGCATGGATAGAACTTAGAAGAAGAGTGGGTACCTGAATCATGAACTCTTTGTATAAGATGTTGCCCACATTATGCAATGCAGATGAAACAGCATATGCATACCTGTACATGGAGAAGATACGCAATGCATAAGGGAAAAAAGGTCATTTATCTTCCCATCCTACATGACTACAAGAGGAAGAAAATCTTTTCTGGAGGATGAAAAGGGGAGGATTACATCTCAAGTACCCAGCCAAAAGCTTTATCAGCTTCAGGGTCTTTCTTCATTGCCAACGAAACATTCATCCATGTTGGAGCTATCTTTTTTAGAAGATCCTGAAAAACATATAACTTCAATAAGACTTTTACTTAAAAGAAAAAAAAAGGAAAGATTGATTATAACCCAAAAATGACGGGGGTGATTATGGGTACCTTCTCAATAATGACAGGGGAATTTCCAATTGGATCGATGTCAGTTATCGGTCCCTTCTCCGTAGGGAAGAACTTCCTAAGAACAGATTCAAACTTTTTTGGTTCTATGTAAAAAAAAGGGAATGCAGCTCCAAGGCCAGTTCTGGATAAATTCGGGATGGGCTTGACAATGACATGATCTGGTTCTGCCATTAGTATGTAGCTGCATTAACGGAAAGGGAATGTAGGAGACTCAATATCAATCTGCACAAAGAATTATAATGCAATTAAGAGGAAGTTTTTTATACGAATACATGTTTATAGTTCATACTCTTCTTCTATATTTGCTTGTTGAAGCCATTGCACAAATGCCCAGGGTCTGTTAAGGACTATATAGCCCTGAAATGCATGATATCGAAAAGATTACTTAGTTGCATAGTTGGAGCACTTCCAAAAGAAAATTGAACCCACCTAAAGATGCTATGTGGCAGTGGCACTGACGTCAAAACATATAATACTGCAAGATACTTCTAATATACCATATGCTCATGCAACTTCTAAGATGCAGTTGACAACCATTTTTGGTCCCTTAGGCCAAATACTTTGTGCTATTTGACAAAGGAGCGCGTGTTAGTTATTATCTTAAATTAAGAGAATTATATGAATAAATTACCAGGACATTGAGTATTAAACTGCTTTACTCTTAATCAATTTATACTACCTCTATCTCATTCTATAGGTTTAACGTTCATATTAGATGGGCATCCAGTAATCAAATCATATGTGATCAATTTTCTCAATTTTACCCCTGTAGTCCTGTACAAAGCTTAAAAAGTTCTGCAGATGTGGCCATATGTCAAATCATAAAAGAGAAAATTGATCATCTACCTTTAATCCCACAACAATGCAAAGAAAGCAACTTTTCGCCCTTTTCTTAAGAAAATAAGTATGTAGTATTGTAATTAACACGGCTAATTAAATTTCAATGAGTTGAACCCTTCTAAATTGTACTCCTCCGATCGCATCTTATCGTGCATATTTGGACTGAGCATAGAGATTACGAACTAAATACGGTGTGGTTGAGATTTATGCATAGAGGATTAAAGGGAGAGAACAACGGTGTAGATTACACCCTATGTGGAATCTTGAGTTTGACTACCCTTACATAATACTTTCTAAAATTAGAGGCACCATAAATTGGGACAGACAAAAACGGAAAGCAAATAAATCAGGACAGACGAAAACGGAAAACACATAAATTAGGACAGACGAAAACGGAAACCACATAAATTAGGACAGAAGTACATTTCTGTATGACCCAATTCAACTATACTAAATGAACTTCTCAAACAACCCAATTACATTTTAAAAAAGAAAGTCTCTTTAAGGTGAGTTTACCCCAGGAAAAGAAAGCAGCGATTTTATAGTAATAAACTGTGTATAAGCATGTAAATATTGAAAATGGGTGAGGAAAAAAAAGGACTGGAGCAGCCCCTTTTGGAATACTACTAATAAAACAGATAAACAAAACTATACTCCATATAAAAACATATAAATTGGAAGAAACCAAAAAGGAAAACAAACGTGATAAATTAGTACACACAAAATACATTTGTGAATGACTCAATTCCAGCTATACTACATAAAAAGGTTCTACATTTCCATTTTAGTTTGTCCCAAAGAGTTCAACTTCCCTTCCATTTTGAGAAAATAAACATTTTTGTTAATGTTTTGGATAAAAATTTAACAATGTAGATTACTTTGAAAACGCAACGCTGGCCGTAGATAGTATTTCAAAACGCTAATCATAATCTCTAACGCTATTCCCAAACAGACTAGTAGGAAAGTGTGAATTTATCAAACTCAACAGTAAAACAGTGAAAAAAGAAAGAGCCAATTTTTTTTACCTGATCCATCCCAGATGGAAGGGGTTGGGCAACAAAAGTAGGGATCTCATCCATGAACCTATCAGGATTCCCGGAGTGCAAGATCCTGGTGAACCCACCCATCTCAGAACCAGGCCCATCCTTGAACTTGTTGAACCAGTAATACATGATCCTGCACTGCCAGGTGTTGTAGACCGAGTCAGACGAAGTGACCGCCGTGTGGAACAGCCTCTTCTTCTTCTTCTCCGCCGATTCCCCGTCAGCCGGCATCTTGATCACCGGGTCATTGGAATTCCTGAATTTTCTCCCGAAATTTGTAGGGCTTGGGAAATCTGGGTTCAGAGAGGTGTTGACTGAGACGAGGATGTTGTAGGTGATGAGCGCCGCCGAGAAGATTATCACTGTTGTGAAGAACAGATTGGCACACCCCATTTCTCTCTGCTTCTAGCTTCTTCTTTCTTCTCTGGTTCGAACGGACATTAATTATACTCCATTGTTTAGCAGTAATTTAAAAGAGAGAGAGAGCATCCTTTACCTTCAAGGCTTCAACGACTGAGTATTCTTTAGGTTTAGTTTAGGAACAAAATTTACCCTCACCCATTTATATTCTACCTATCACCACTTACATCATGTAAGTTACATGCCTCCTAAAAATGAGTTGTATGGAAGCAAGTGCAAGGCAAAATCTTAAGTTTCTTATTTTTTTTAATTAAAAATTAGTATAAAAATAAAAAAAATAAAATATTCACATTTGAAAATTACACTAAAATTATACTTCCTTGGTTTTGATACATTAAATTTTTATAATATTTATTTATTTATATTATGTTTAATTTATGATTAACGAATGTCACTGTTTGACTAAAAATCAAAACAAGAAGAGTTTTTATGAATGGAAGGAGTACTAAACAAACGATAATAAGAAATTTTTATCTTGCCAAATAATTAATAATAACATATAAATAAATAAAAATTGTCGTGATTTTAGAAATGGTATTCCTTCGCTCCAAAAGAAAATTTTCATTTTTTTCAAGATAAAACTTTTTAGATATGTCTCACAATATTATGAATAATATAAAAAATAAATATATACTAGTTTCGAAAATAATGTTAGATTACTTTTTAGATATGTAATACTTCTAAACAGTACGAAGTAATACTTTTTCTGTCCGTCATAAATCTTCTCAATTGATCTTTTAAAGTTTTCAATGAGAGTTGAAAAAAATGAAAGTTTATTGGTTGTGATTTATTGGTTGTTTGATGTTGTGTTGTGATTTAGAGCAGGTTGATGTTATTCTTGTGTGAAATTGAAAAAATTGCAGGATTTCGTGCAATTGCTGTCAATTTGGCAACGGAATACTAATTCTGTCGCTATGTGGTCACATTGCTATAAGGGTCACCATTTTCCGTCGCCAATTCCGTCGTTGCCTGGCGACGGAACTAAAAAACCGTCGCTAACTTTGATACTAACGAAAAAATAACGACGGAAAAAAACCGTCGTTAATTCCGTCGTTAAACCGATTACCTACGGAAATAAGCCTTTGGCGACGGAATTTTTCCGTCGCGATTTTAGCAGTTTTTTGTAGTGTTAAAAAATCTTAATAAAAGTGGGTGGTGCATATTAAATGAGGCGCGTGGTGTATATTCAAATGTCCCAAATTAATCTAATTTATTTAAGAGTAAATTCCCAAAATAATCCTTTGTAATAAGGGATTTTCCCAAATTAGTCCTCAATAAGTTTTAATTACCTACGTGGTCCTCTATAATTGAGATTTATTCCCAAAATAGTCCTTTGTAATAAAGTGTTTTCCCAAAATAGTCCTCAATAAGTTTTAATTACCTATGTAGTCCTCTATAATTGAGATTTATTCCCAAGATGATCCTTCGTAAATAATGTTACTCAAATGAGGATAAATTGAGGGTATTTTTTCTCTGGTAAATTTAGAATCAATTCTTAAAATAATCATTTATAATGAAATACTTTCCCAAAATGGTTTTTCTAATTAAAGATGTGTATTTGATTTGAAATTTAATTTTTTTTAAGTTTTATAAATGTATTTGGTTTATCTCTATGTAATAAGATGTTTTCCCAAACCAGTCCTCAAAAAAGGATTAATTGGGAGAAATTTTGGTATTTTGATCATCCAAATTTAAAGTATATTCTCGAAACAATCATTTCTGTACAACTGAATGTAAAATTTTAAAAATATATTGACTATAAATAATTTATGAATTATTTAAAACTTAAAAAAATTTTAAATTTCAAATCAAATACACATCTTTAATTAGAAAAAACCATTTTGAGAAAGCACTTCATTATAAATGATTATTTTAAGATTTAATTCTAAATTTAGCGGATAAAAATACCCTCAATTAATCCTCATTTGAGTAATATTATTTACGAAGGACCATCTTGGGAATAAATCTCAATTATAGAGGACCACATAGATAATTAAAACTTATTGAGGACTGATTTGGGAAAATACCTTATTACAAAGGACTATTTTGGGAATAAATCTCAATTATAGAGGACCACGTAGGTAATTAAAACTTATTGAGGACTATTTTGGAAATTTATTCTTTATTTAAATAATACTACAAAAAATTACTCCAGGGTATCAAAATAAAACTTTCAGAGTACTTATTAAAAAACTATATACTCCTTATAATTTTCTACAAAAATAAAAATATTATCCGAAGGGCAATATAATCTCTCATCTTCAATAGTTCTATGATGAAGGGGGCAAAAAATGGGAGACAGAAGAAACGAGGAAACAAAAAGGAAACGAACAGAATGGCCAGCCATTAAACCCAAGTCCAATCTCCAGGTCTCTCGTCTCAAAGGGAACGATCTCCTTACTGTAAGCCTACCTTTTGCCCTCTCCGTTTTTTTTTTACTTTTTTTTGTGTTGCAATTTTCGGATGAAGTTTTTTTGGCTTTGGATCGATAGGGGGATCGATGATTGCGTTCAACTATTTGATACGGAGTATAATTTTTTCCATCAGATCGATAATTCTGCTAAAATCTCTGCTATGAATGGAATTTAGGCATTAGTTCATCAATTTGAACTTTTGTTACCTTGCAGATTTAGAATAAGTAAATGAAAATATTTATAAAAAATTATATGGATAAAAGTTAAATGAAAAAAAAGAGAATTCAAGTTATTTTCTCCATTGAGTTTTACTTTTTTTTATTCTATGATTTAACTGGGTACTATGGTTCTGTTTAGAACCAAGCTTTTAACTTTTAGGTATTTGTGTCCGCAGTTCAGGTAGATGTTTGTGTCATTGTAAAAAAGTTGTTTGGTAAGATGATCCATTTGTATAAGTTGTTTGAGGTTCTTAATCTAGAAAATTTTCGACGGAAGAAGTAATTCCTAAAAAGCTCGAGAAACAAGCATTTTGTAATCCACCTTTTTGGACCAAAAAATTGTCCCGAAAAGTTTTTTTCCAAGCACTTCCAATAACCGTTTGGACATTCTTTTTGTTACAATATAAAAAGCCTTTCCTGGGCTACAACCAGAAGCTTGAGCTTTTTGTTGAGTTGGTTTCTTGACATGACATCAAAGCCTAGCTGACTAAGAAGTTACACGTTCGAAACTCAGTGCCACCCAATTTTAAACATTTAAGATTTCACGTGGAAGGCTAAAAAAGACCACGCCTGCACGTGAGGGGGTGTGTTAGAATATAAAATATCTTTCCTTGGCCACAGTCACAAGCTTGAGCTTTTTGTTGAGTAGGTCCCTTGACACATTTACCCAAAAAAAAAACTCTTTTTGATAAAAAGCTTCTCAATCTATCTTTGCCAAACATCCCCTACATCATATTTTTAGAACTTCATCTCACTTCAAAACTTCCTCTTCTTTCGACATTTAGGTGCAAAATTACTTGACTTCTGCTGAAGCAAAAGCATTCATTGAAGCAGCAGAATCAGTTGGGTTTGTTCACCAAGGGAGCCTTGGCCCAACAATGGGTGAAGCCTATAGAGATAATGATCGTATCTCTATAAATGACCCTGATCTTGCTGGTGCAATATGGAAAGCAGGAATTGACAAGCTCTTTTGTGATATTAGAATTTGCGGCAGAGTTGCTGTTGGATTAAACCCGAACATCAGATTTTACAGGTCAGCAGATATTCTTCTTCCAGTCAGCACTTTGCTATTATCGGTTATATGCATACTGAAATGTGTCTTCTATAAACTTTGGAGTTTGGACATATTTACTTGAAATTTGTATGATGAAAATACAGATCAGTTGTTGAATTTAGATAATTGCAATAACTCAACAATATATGTTGCATATACAAATAACTCATTGCCCAATTTGCTTTCGCATTGCCTATATGTTGCGCACCCATTATTAATGGAGTTAAAAACGTCATTATTGACAATGTTTTAGCTTCCGTTAAATAATGGATTTAATCAAAATGGCACATTAGACTTCCTTCGCTTCTTGCTTTCTCTGAATTTTTCAGTAGTAAATAGTGGAAAATGTCTGGATTTGAAAGGTTAGGCTGCACACGTCTTGACCCCAGACCTCAGTGGAGTTTGGATTAGACTGAGTTTTAGTGGTTCTTGGTATTGTCCTTTAGTGTTAACGTGTCACGAAAACCACCATGGATTTGTTGGAATTTAGACACCGTATATGGATAATTAAATTTCACAACTTCACCTACTAGGTACAAGGCTGGCCAGCGTTTTGGACGTCATATTGATGAAAGTGTTGATCTTGGTGAAGGTCAATTCACACACTATACATTGTTAGTGTATCTAAGTGGAAGAGGCTTCAAATCCAAAGCTAAGGTGGATAAGAATGCTCAGGATTCTCCGACAGAGCCTCTTGTTGGAGGAGAGACTGTATTTTATGGTCCTAGAAATTCTCTGGTCGCCGAGGTATGAGTACCCCATTCTGTATCACTCTTTTTGGTTCTTTATTTTCATGTCTGGTAGACGAGTAACGAAAGTTTTTCAAATAATTAAAGAGCCCATTTATACCATGCACATGCATCGGTTTCTTGCAGCTAATGTCTTTTTATGTGACTACATGCCGATTTTTTTTGCAGGTTCCTCCTTGTGAAGGAATGGCTCTCTTTCATATCCATGGGGATAAATGTATGCTGCACAAAGCTCGGAATGTCAGTAAGGGTGTCAAATATGTGTTGCGAACGGATGTTGTGTTTGCTTGATCCCATGTAAGCACTCTCTAGCCCCCCCCCCCACCCCGCACCCCCTTATTCGACAACGTTATATATCTCTCCAATTTATGTTCTCAAGAGCTAGCTAGATAAGTAACCTTATGGTTTTCAGATTTTGTTAATAATATTCACTCTTTTAGGGGCAGATTGAATGAATCCGAACTGTTTGTAGTGTAATTTTGAACTAAGCTGTACTGAACTGAATTTAAGAGTACTGAAATTAATTAAGTCCAATTGAACGGCCCCTTATGTAAGACACATTATCTAAAGTGACTGAAATAATTCTCTTACCCAAAACTTAGACATTCTGTTCAACTTATTTTTTCTGCTTATTACTTATTCTTATTATGACCAGATCGACCAGACCACAATCAGACCCGACCAGATCAAAAACAACTTTAATTATAACTACAATCAGATCAGACCAGATCAGATCTTAAAAAAATTAGATCAGGTGAACGAAACGCATCCTTATCTGCAAGAAGTAGAACATGGCTGAAGTGGAACTTCTGTTACTCAAATAGGGGTGTAAAAGTTAATCGCATCAGATGTGTCATTATCCAACTGTGTCCGTTTATTTTTATCAGAAACGAATCTTGACGAGTGCCAAAAATTAAAACCGTATCAGTATCCGTCGGATATCGGATATATCCGTGTCTTTTTCCAAACTTTAAAAGTCAAATAAAACTATGTACGTAGTAGAATATATAAATACTTTTAATATATTCATTCAATTAAAATTTGTCACGAAATAATACTACGAGTAGTATTTTTCATGCCAATCTCTCTTTGAAAATAATTCTCTGTTTTTTCTTTGGATAGCGACAATTGGAACTATTTGAAAATGTCTTTTTTAAGACACGAAAAAACAGAAATAGAAAAATAGACAGATAAATAGATAATAACCTCATAGTCTTCTTGTCTCAAATTAACTTTTTCTTTTTTCTTTTTACTTTTGTCACGATGTAAAATAAAAAATAAACAAAAATTGCTACTGGGTACCCTTGGTTTGAGATGAGAACTCTCAAGTCATATCATTTTTAAAAATAACTTCAGAGTACCTTATACTACGTAATATCCAAAAATTAATTTCGGAAGGATTTTTCGTCAATTCCTCGGTCATATTTATTTGCACTGTTATCTTCTCATCATTTTTCCCCAAAAAATTGATCCTTGGTATCCCAATTTTGTAAAAAGAACATCCGGCTCTCATCTTTTTTAAAAAATATACTTTGGGGTAACCTAAAATATCCGAAAATTTACTCTGGAAAGACTTTCCTTTTTTCCTTCTTTTATTATTATTATTATTATTATTATTATTATTATTATTATAATTATTATAATTATAATTATTATTATTATTATTTCTACTATTAATATTATTATTACTATTATTATTTCTAATCACTTCGCCATTGCCTTCCACACTTGTCACTAGCCACCGTTGTTGCCTATTGAGTTGCGTTGGATTATTGTTGCACAAATTATAAAAATAATAACAACAACAGCAACAACAATATTAATAGTAATAATACTATTAATAGTAATAATACTACTCCCTCCGTCCCATTTTATAATGCCTGTTTCGGTTTACGATGTTTGACTGAAGTTATTTTCAAATCATTTTATATGACAAATGGTATAGAGTTAAAAAATAAAAATTACATATCAAAATACTACATCAAAAGATCTACAAAACTAGTAGTGACAACAATATTTTATTTTATCAAATTGCTAACGAAAATTGAGAAAAAAAGTTAATGAAATTTGACCCTGTAAATAGTAAACATGCATTATAAATTGGGACGGAGGGAGTATTAATAATAACAACAACAGCAACAACAATATTAATAGTAATAATAATACTACTACTACTACTATTATTATTATTATTATTATTATTATTATTATTATTATTATTATTATTATTATTACTAGCATTATTAATAAAATGCATGTGGCGACAATCCAGCGTGACCTAATAGGCAAAAGCGGTGAATAGTGACAATCCGATGATAACAATAATAATATAGTAATCATAAAAATAATAATAAAAGAAGAATGAAAAAAGGAAAGTCTTTCTAGAGTAGATTTTTAGATATTTTAGGGTATCCCAGAGTATATTTTTAAAATGGGACATGGAGGTTCTTTCTACTGAACAATATTGGGGGCGCCTAACAACAATTTTTGAGAAGAAGATGATAAAAAGATAATGACACAAATGAATATGACGGAGAGATGGATGGAAAGTCCCTCTCGAGTTAGTTGTCAAGTATTTTAAGCTACTCCGGAGTTGTTTAAAAAACGATGGAACCTCGGAATTCTTATCGCAAAACCGATGGTACCTAATAGTAATTTTTTGAAAAAATAAAATTACGTACTCCTCATTTAAGATTTACTCAAGTTAACATTTTTTTTATTACACTGAGTATTTTTTATATTCCCTCCGTCCTATATCTTTCTTATCGTTGCGCAAAACGAAGAAAAATTTCAAATTTTTTCAATCTATTTTATTTAAATATTGGTATAGAAATAAAAAATAAAACATACATATTTAAAAACTACATCAAAAGTTCAACAAAACAAGTGGTGACAAGAATATTTTATTTTATCATATAGGCCATGAAAAAACACAAATAAATATAAATTCCCGTGAAGTTGGAATAGTGCTCTGGGAAGAAAGTTTTAGGACGGAGGGAGTAGAACTAACCGAA
>OOIL02006555.1:2243477-2266490 GCA_900332095.2 Cuscuta campestris
TTTAGGACGGAGGGAGTAGAACTAACCGAAGGAAAACTGATTAGTTTTTTGTAGGGGTGGGCACGGATCGGGACGGTCCAGATTTAAGTTGTTCCACGTCTTGTCCCGTTATATATAAACGGTTCGGATTACAATCTTATCCCGGTTTGTCCCATAAAATTCGGGATCGAAACAAACCGGGACGGATTCGGGTCGTCCCACTTTGTCCTAATCCCGAACATAAGAAGGTGGGTACTCAATCCAAAAGTCACAAAATGTCATAAATAAAAGTCATTAACTCCCAAAGACATCCAAAAACTTGTTGTGTACACCAGGCAATTAGCCACTGTCCACTGGATTTTTACAGAATTGTGTATTAAAACTTTAAAAGTGAATTAGCTTAATAATGGGACGGAATTGGGCTCCGGAGTCTGGACTTTGAAGTTAAGACCAAATAAATTTAATAAATTTTGAGTTGAAACTTGAAGTTAAATTAATTAATTAAAGAAAAGAATGAGTGTATAGAATTAGAATTATATATTAATAGAGTAGATAAAACGGAACAAACGGGACGTATCGGTATAAATTTAAGTTGTCCCGCTCATGTCCCATTTGATAATGGAACGGAACGGATTCGGGATAAAAGAAATGGTGTCCCAATTATTCGGTACAATTACAAAACGGATTCGGTATTTTTCGGAACGGTCCAACGAGAACGGATTTCATACACACCCCTAGTTTTTTGAATATCATCTGATCTTTACCGTTGCTGCAAAACCGAAGGATGCAACATGTAACTAATCCGCCAATTCTTCCGGCCTCTAATTCACTCAAAAATATAACCGCCATTCATTAATTTAAAATTATTCTTTATGCGTGGTAAAATGGAGTAAATAAAAAAAATAAAAATCGTAATCTTCTTCTTCTTCTTCCTCGTTTATCTGACCATAAATCCATAATTACCCCACGGTAAATTAATCCTATATATGATTTTCTAGTTAAAAATGGATGAAAATAATGAGCCGCAAAATGATACCCCGAGGGCGGCTAAGGGCGGGCACAGAAAATCGTCGTCGTCGTTGAGCATTTCCGCCCTGTTTCACGGCCACCTTCACCGGCGGCACGACCTCATCGAGCCGTCGTCGCCGCTATCCCCGGATCGAAGCCCGAGAGTGAACCCGTCGAGATGGATAGGTTCGAAACACCACCACCACAACAGCAACAATCAATCGCCGGAGATCCGAGGGAGATGCGGGAACATCGCCGCCGGAATCGGGCGGCATCGCCGCCGCCACACGTCAGATCTCACCTACGACCCTCTCAGCTACGCTCATAACTTCGAGAGCGACGACGATTCGCCGCTGAAGAATAGCTTCACGGCACGGCTGAGAGCAGGGGAGGGAGCGACGCAGCGGGCGGAAACAGGCGCAGATGATCCAAATCCGCCGCCTGGAAATAAGGACGGGAAAAAGACGAGGAGAAAAAGCTTCGATCTGAATGATCTGATGACCGTGGCGAAAGGCCTAGAGGAATTGGAAGCAATACAAAACGCAGGAGATAGTAATCCTCTGGAGATGAGATCTATGGCGACCATTCTGGAAGAAGCGCTGCAGACGGCCGGTAGATTATGAAAACACGGCCGCCGCTGCCGTGCCGGATAAATTTATAGCATGGCTCTTAAACTGTACTGATAGCTTTGGTCTTCAGGAAAAAATTAAGTCCTATGTTACAGAATCGAGTCAGAGATTAGCGTCATTCTTTTTAAAAGACAATCGACGCACAAGGATTATCGTTAGCGTTTTTTAAAATCAATCTGCACCGTTAAAATTTTATTCAAAACGCTAATGCTAATCAGTAACTGTATTCTCAAAGAAGCCTAATGTTGCTAATTTCATCAAATGTGGTGATTTTGTGTGTACAATCCAGGCACAAGATAGCTTTGTTGAAGAACAAAATAATATTATATGGTGGAGGTGCAACTTAAAGGAGTTAAAGCTCAATTTTAAAAAAAAACATATAGTATCTATATACGGAGTTTAATATTGTACGTAGTATATCATGCATATTGTCATTCTCTTAAATTCTGAACTCACACTCTTTAATTTCTAATTGTCAACTTAAAAATTGATCATGCATAATTTAAACATAAAACACACCGAGTATGACATTAGGTGACAGTGTGAAATAGGAGTGTACACTGGTCTAGAACCGGATCGAAATTCAAAAAACCAGAAAATCAGAATCACCTAAAGTATGTGATCGGAAACCAAACATGTTAGGTTTCGGTGTGGACCGGTCCGATTTTATCGGCCTGGTCTGGGTAAAAATCGGAAAACAAGATTTTATTTTTAAAGTTTTTTGTCCAAATCTTTAAACTTGTTTTTTAACAACGTAGTTTTATTTGAATTGATTCCAACCTTACTCTTAATTTTTATATTCATTGGGTGTGTTTCAAGAAACTATGATAATTTAAAATATTTTAATCAACAATATGATAAGTTTAAAATAAGTTTTATACTTGCGTTGGTTTTTGGGATTTCAAAATTATTACAAACTTGTACGTTAAATTATTTCATTTTTTTACAAAAATAAGTCAATTTTCATATTATCTAATACTCTAAATTTTAACATTATACTTCAATTTTTTTTTGGAATAATTTTTGTTTTTTTATAATTGTGGAGATTTTTGGGTAAAAGTCAATGATTGTAATTATAAAAAAGTAATGAAAGTGAATTAAAATATACATATTGCATTTGAAATATTATACTCCATATTAAATTAAGAAGAAAAAAATTAAAAATACAAAGTTGTGCTCTTTCCGCCCCAATTTAAATCGCCTTTTTGGTTAACGATGTTTCACCGAAGTTAATTTCAAATCATTTCATATGAAAAACGGCGTAGAATTAAAAATTAAAATTATATATTTAAAAAATATATCAAAAGATCTACAAAACTAGTGATGACATGACTATATTATTTTATCAAATGACTAACGAGTATAAAGGAACAACTTTGATAAAGTTTGACTCTATGAATAGTAAGTGTTCAATTTAATTTAGAACGAAGGGAGTACTTATAATCACATAATCCGTATTATAGGTATTAAAAATAAAATAACAAAATAATTACATTCTGGTCTTCATGGTCTGACTCGAAAACTATCTGTCTTAGACATGAATGGACAAAAATTTTTACTAGTCTTTAGTCTTTAGACCGAAAACCGGTCCTGAATTTTACCGCGCGCTCTAGCCTGGAGCTGATTTTTCCGGTCTAGTCCGGTTTTCCAGTCCAACCCCGACTTTGTACACCCTATTTGAAACTACTAGAGTCTTAGACATTAAGATAGCAATGTTAGATAATTCTAAAAGAGTTTACAAATAGAAAAAACAAATCATATGAAATTCTAAACACGAAAAAAGAAACAATTCTCATAGAAAATGTGAAATGAAAAAGAAAACCAAATTCAAATTTCTTACTATATACTCTTTTTAAAAATACGTACTTTTACAAAAAGTTTTATAGAGAAGTGCACTAGACTTATAAAGTTGAGCAATAATTCAATAAAAATTATAGTCCATATTATTTATTCAATGTGGAGCATAAAAATGACTTTTTAAGATTTGTTTTCCAAAATAATTATTCTATTAATTAATGTTTATAACTTTGGTTGGAAAAAAAATCAAAATGGACAAATATTTTAAGTTTGAAAATATATTTAGTAAAATATGAACAAATTCACTCTTTTCCCACCAAGTAATATTTACTCCAATTTTCATTTGACTAAAAATAAATTTATTACTCCTATTTCTTTTCATTCTAAAATAAATTTATCATTTATTTTCATTCGTAGGCGCACTCAAATCACTAGTGCCTGAATTACAAAATCATAGCACGAGCACTAAGATATGCCAAATGGTCTTAGAGCGCTCCAAGCGTGCCTAATTGCCTAAAGCGCCAGCTCAAAGATCTTTAAGCGCCACCCCCTCTTTTTTTTGTGTAAAGAACTAGACTCGTACCCGTGCGTTGCACGGTCTAATTATAAACTAAATAATCAGGAAAAGTATTGATGAGAGAAAATGATAAAATTAAATTAACATAGTAATATATAATAAAATATTTATATGAAGGAAATAAACAATAATACACAATTTATTCACTAAATGTATGGATTTGGTAAATTTATTTATTTAATTGGATTTGACATAAAGCCATCCTTGAGCAACGTAATATCTTTTACTTTATTGAATAGGTAGCTATACATTTCCCTAAGCAAGGCTCAAAATTTCTCTTGAGCAATGCACCAATTGTTTTCTTGAGCAACGCACCAAATTTTTCTTGAGTAATGCACCAAAAAGTTATAATGACACGCATTTCAAAAGATTTGAAAATCTACCTTCTTAGTTGGCACGCTTAAATATGTGTTGCAGTAGTAAATACTCCAACAAAAGAAGATTTGTAGAATCTAGTAAATAAATGTTGATAGGACATAAAAGACTACTTTTATGGTTGGAAAAGAAGATTTGGTAAATCCTTCAAGTAAAGCTAATTTCAAATAAATGAAAGTACTTTTAAAACTACAAAGTATTACCCAAGCAATATTAGCATGGATAACAATTCTGGAGAAAATCTAATAATACTCTAAAAGAGACTATTCCAACTTCAATAATAGGAAATTCTATCCAACTTCAATAATATGCTCTATCAACTCCTTAGAGGTTTGTCCTTGTACATTCATTCAAATTTTTATACTCCAACGTGACAAACATTGTTCAAGATAATTCAACAATGACCCCCCACCCACTGCAAAAAGAGTGCTCAAATTAACCATTTCAAGAAAAGAAAAAAAATAGAGAGAGGTAAAATAGCTTGAACATCCTCCATTGCTTTACAGCACATTCTGTAAGATCTGAAAAATTATACCTAAAATATGAAAATGTTAATCTACCAACAAAAGAAATTGAAAGAAAAGGCTAAGATGAACACTTGCATCGAAAATAAATATCTATATCTTGGAACAGAATCAACAATTTGCCCCTATATTCCCGATCCTTTTTTGCGGGGAGAACTACAGGACCAAAGCTCCTCTTACTATTGTATATAGGAGGATAAAATAAAGATTCTCAAAATCATTTCTATACAATTAAATATAAAATAAAAACAATACATAAGAAAAAACATAATTCATGAATAATTAAAAGCCTATAATTTTTGTAAATGGATTCAAATATACATTGTTTATTTAAAAAATTCATTTCGGAAAAGTATTTCATTAGAATTGATCATTTTAAGAATTTTTTCTAAAATAATGCATGACCCTTAAGTCTGAAGATTTGAATTTAGAGTAAGAAGTGAGGAGCCAATAAAAGTAATAAGTTAGGGTGAAAAGCCCAATTGAATCAAGAAAGCACGGAAAAAAAAACTGTGAAAGAATAAAATCATTACCCATGTAAATTGTATCCTACCTCTTCTCATTCTCCACGAAGAAATTCTTAATAATGTCAAACATATGGGGGAGATGGGTGGCACCACCATGGTCCTGCAAGCTAGGGGAAAAGATGAGTTACAAAAAAAGATAGATCTTTGAATAAAATCAGAGAAACTTTTATGCAATACTACGTATAAAAAAGGAAAAAAACTCACTATTGAACCATACCCAGGCTTTTTTGTGGCATTTGCTGTATGAAATAGCAGAACCTGACCACTATTGAACCAAGCCTGTTAGAGAAATGAAGCAGTGTGAAATGAAATGTGACCTAGACCATCCTCCTCTAAGAGGCAATTTTTCAAACACATATTGAGCATTGGTCAAGTAATCTAGATTGTAAAACAACACCATTTTTGAAGTACAAAATAAGAGTTATGGTTGTGTAAATCTGAAAAATGAAAGATAATTGTGTTGCCACAAACGTACACTCTGTGAAGTTATTTGTCTTTGCCATGAGTTAATAACAAGCCTATAATTTTTCTCCTTACATGGTCTCATAATTATGGTCTAAAAACTTGTTGCCACTATTGTGCGCACAATCTCAACAAGATGTTTATTTGGATCAATATTGAAAGGTTATTCCTTAGACTACAGTGGAGAGGTGCATAATTTTAAAAAATTAATGAGCTGCAAAACTAGATATTGAATTAAACGAATTCAATATTCTCTCCGTCCCAATTTAATTGATGCATTGATGATTTAGAAGCTATTGAAATTTAAAAATTAAATTTATATATCTAAGAACTACATAAAAAATTCCAAAGCAAGATGTAACAACACTATTTTATTTTATCAGATGAGTTATAAAATAAAAGAAGTAAATTGATTAAACTTCGTCCATAAATAGTGAAGTGTATGGATTAATTTTACACTGTTTATTCACTTCCCATTCGATTATATTTTACTATGATTTGTATATGAAGATAAAAATAAGAGGAAAATACCTAAATAGCACTAAAAGAAGTTGTGTTTCCCCAAATAGCACCAGTGCTATTCCCCTTCACGTTTTGTGGTGGAATAGACAATAATGCCCATTAAATACATTTGTTTAATTAAAAAACATTAAAACACATAAAAGGAAGGAAACTGTTTCACGGCGCTAGGTTTACGGAGAATCCAACCGGCAAAGGAAATTAACCACTTCCGTATTGAATGGAGATTTGATTTCCATTGAGAAATTTGAGTTTTAGAATGACACGAAGGTCATTAGGTTTCTAAAATTGGTTTCCTCCTTGCGAACGAAGAGAATTGAAAAGAAGTTTGCGGCCATGGCAGGGAGTTCGGTGAAACGCAGGGGATGCGATGAAGAAGATATGACTTTGTCACCGGGAATTAACAGAAGATTGTTGGTGAGGTCGATGAATGGAACTGTAAGGCATTCGAATCTTAATTTTTTTGGTTGGTCATTTGGGCATTTGGTTATTGGTGTGTGGGAATGGGCGTAATTGACCGTAATTTGGTTGGTCATTGAAGTGAATGGAATTGAATATGTGGTCATTAACTTAAGTATCAGTTTGTTATATTTACAAGTAAGTTTTTTTTATTGAATTTGGGTTATGTTAAGGGAATTGTTGATATGGGTGCATAGGCTAGGTGTTTGATGTAATGTCTTCCGTGAACATTGTGCAAGAGATTGCAATTGTGTTGTTATTTTTGACAAGGTGGGATTAGTTTCTTGTAAAGTGGGAATGAAAAGTTATGCACTTAGTCATTGTCTGGTGTGCATTTTTTAATGACCTGGGGTTATGTGTGTATTTGGAGAAGAATTCAGATTTATTTTTAGTCCTGTTAAGATTTGGACAGAACGCAGGACATTCATGTGTATTTTTATGGCTGTCTTATGATTAGGTCGTTAAGAATTGAATTCACTGGTGGGTGGAATGATACCTGAGAATGAAAAGTTATTAACTTAGTCATTGTCTCATGTGCATTTGTTAATGACCTGGGTTTATGTGTTTATTTGCAGAAGAATTCTGATTTATTTTATTTGTAGTTTATGCCAATGAGATTAGTGTGAGGTCAGTTGAAGCAACGATTATATGGATTACATAAACCATTATTGATCATTCTCGTGGATGTGTTATGTTCATGAATTTAAGAAATAAACCTTATAGTAGCTTTTCACATAGAAAGATATTGTTGTCCCCCCTGTTATATGTGGGTATTTATTGTTTTAGTGATTGGAATTTGTGTTTCCTGAATATGTTTGTGTGATTTATAAAGAAAAGTCATTGAGTTAGCTGTGATCATTACAGGTTTATAATGGTATGAACTGGGAGGGGAAAGGATTTTATAGTGCGCTGTGTGATTTTTTTTGACAACATAATGTGTGTGTTGCAGATGTATGTAAGAGTTTGTCTAGAGGGTTTGCTTGGGCGACACAGCGTTGCGTGTGGAGGGGGTTCCAAACTGTCCTCAACAAGTGGATAGGTAAAACGTGGCATTAAAGAATTTGATATGTGTAATGAGAGTGTTTATCCTTTTTTTGCTTTACAGGTCAAGCTGTGGAATTTTCGTAATAAAATTTGCAGAATACCTGATGATGGGCAAGGATGTGGGGGGGCATTAATGCTGTTAAAATCAATGATTACAGGAAGAAAATGACGGTGGAACGAATGAATTACGCATCATTGGCAGGTGTTAAGAAAAGAATTGTTTTGAATTATTTATCGCTTAGTGTACGAGAGTAATTGGTATTGTTTATTACGGAGTATGCTACATTTTATGAAACATTTCTTGGGAATGACATGTTTGTGGTAGATGCATTTCATTTAAAAGTTGTTTAGACGTTGTTTTTGTAATGAGTTTCAATAGATTTGTTTTATGGCTAAGGTTGGAGCATAATCTGTGTAATGTTTTTATTTGAAATGACCTGTGATCTGTACATGTACTGACCTACTGATTGGAGCATAATGTCTACACATCTTGCCTTAAGTAAAATGACCATCGTGAGCTTAGTATGATGTCCAGAGATCTGGTAACTTCAAATAGACTACCTAGTTAAACGAAGTAAGTATGGGTGTATAGACAGGCATAATGACTGAGTACTTAAGATTCCTTTAAGTTTTGTGATTGGAAATAAGTCAGTATGGTTAGAAAAGTTTTAAACGCTCTTCGTGCCCGTATATGAAGACGTTATAAATGCAGGTTGTTAAAAATGACGAGAATAAAAATAAAAGGGATGTCACCATGATTCAATGACTAAACAGCATGACTCAATGACTAAAATCGATAAATTTGTCCTTAAATTCAATGACCTTTTCTTCTTGTCTTGCACAGAAATGATTCTAACTTTGAGTTGGCATCTTAGTCGTTAGAAATATATTTTTTGAAAAAGAATGCAGGTAGAAAATAAGTTCATGTTTAAGGTCATTGTGTATGGTGATTTAATTTTATGGCGAAGAGGCAATGATTTCAAGGTCGTATTATAATGATGCTATATAAGGTCATTATAATATAGGTCAAAGTTTAACGGCATTTGGGAACGATAAAAATGTTTATAAAGAATGATATGTAAAAAATGTTTTGTAACTAACATAGTCAAATACTAAAAACAGAATAGTGTTTGCTGAAGATAAATATAAAATTGATAGTACCCAAAAAATCAATGACAATTCAAAGGAAGTGGGTTTGTACATGTCTTCCTGTCATGCCCGGCCGATTTACATCGTGAACATGACTGGTTTTTTCGGGATTCACACTTAGATGGGATTCGACGCTTCTTAGGCCGTCCAGGTGGACGTTTGGAACATGCGGGGGGGCTGCAAATAACTGAATGGACATCCTCTGGCAAAACCCAGGAATCTTTAGATGGAATTGGGTGAACAACACCACTGTATGCACCTCTCCATGCATTTGTCGTATAGTAAGGGGAAACATAATCATAGCATGACAAGCCCGGTCTTTGATGTGTCACGGCGACCGCATGAACGCAAACGAAATTGTCTAGTTGGAACTCACCACAAGTGCATGTCCGGTCTTTGAAGTTGACAACAAAAGATCTCCCATCGATTTCAATGACAAGAAACTCTAAGTTAGAGGCTGGCCGGACCTGCGTATATGTTACAGCATAATCTTATACTTGTACTTGTAGAAAGTAGGAAAAAAGGTTTAAATAGGGCGAACCTCCATAACAGCGGAGGAAGCGTGAAGGGCATTAAGCTTGGACTCATAGTGCTTTGATAAAGTGGAAGATGTGAAATTTGCCAGCTCCCGACGTTCATGGAACCACCTTTGCATCCTTCCTAGCAAAAAATCTACTACCCTTGCAATAGGATACTCACGTGGAACAGCGTCGACGCTGTTCATAGACTCTGCAAGATTCGAAGTCATTATGGAGTATCGATTGTTTGAAAATGACCTAGCCCATTTGGCAAAGCCAATTTCTTCCAAATATGGTATAATGCGGGGATCTTCTTGCTCTAGGTATTGCAAATACCGATAGCATTCCGCTTTGGATGCAGCACGTGCAGCACCATAAAACTTCCAAGACAATGATTTTTGAGAGCCACGAAAATTGTGTTTTATGTTGCCAAAAATATGAAAAATGCAATGGCCATGACTAACACCAGGGAATACGATGTTCATCGCGCTCAATATACCTTCATGCCTATCGGATATAACATACTGAACAGGACGATACTCAAGGGCTTCCTTGACCTTGGATAGAAACCAGCACCAATTCACTGTGTTTTCTTTATCACAAAATCCAAACGCTAAAGGGAAAATCTGGTTATTACCGTCACGGGTGACTGCACTTAGTAGGGTTCCCTTGTAGTAGGATTTCATAAACGAACCATCAATTATCAGCACCGGGACACAATGTTGCCACCCGTCCCTCCATGGAGAAAGTGAAATAAATAAATTTTTGAAAAGATTCCTCGGGGTCATTGAGAGCTGAATAAATGAACCCGGATTAGCCTTACTAAGCATAAAGGTCAATGACGGCAATGATGCATAAGATTCCTCTGGAGTCCCAAAACAGAGTTGAAGAGCCTTTTCTTTTGCAAACCACGCCTTTTTATATGTCATATAAATTCCATGCTCCCTTTGCATGTCTGCCATAATTGATTTGGGAGGGTAAGGCTTCTTTGTTGCATCATGAAATTGATGTTTCACCAGGTCTGCGACAACATCGTAGGTAGCTTGTCTTGTTTTTCCTTGACGTGCATCTATAGGGCATTGATGCTCGTGGTCATACCTGGATAACAAAGTGCGTGGGTGAATAGGATGAACTTGACGCCAGTATGTAAATGATATTTAAATCAAACATTTTATATGGACATTAAGCAGTGCATGTATTCAACTCCAGGTCAATACATGAGTTTAAGGAATTGGCCATTATGGCCTAAATAAAGGCACATGTAATTTTAAGTATTTGGAAAGTATGTTAAAATAAGTAGTCATTACGTTAAGGGGAAGGACATTATGACCATATATGAAAGTTGGAAAATTATATTTCATGAATGTAAGGTCAGTACTCCCAGTGGTCATTTTTTGCTACGCACAGTGGTCATTTTACAGTGGTCAGTACGCCCAGATGGAGAAGTCATCGTTTTACAGTGGTCATTTTAAAGTGTTCATTTTACAGTGGTCATTATACAGTGGTCATTTTTTGCTACGCCCATTTGGAAAAGTTGGACATTATGCATTACATCTAATCAAAGCCAAGTCAGTACCGTTAAATAAGCACTGGGGATTTGAGATTAAAAATAAGGACAACCGGTATTCAATCATAAGGACATTATGTTTAAGGGCGTTATGTAGTCAATATGAATTACATGCATATTAAACGTAGCAAAAAATGACCACTGGACAGAGGTATGTAGACATTATATGTGTGGAATATAATTTTAAAAGACGAACCTGCGAACTTGAAAAATGTCCACTTTTTTATCCAAACGCACAGCCCGCACTGCCCAGCTGCATCTTTTGTAATCCACGCACACAACATGGAGGAAACTCTTGTTCGATCTTTTTGTCCTGAACTGAAAGTAGTTGGCCATCGCCAGTCTCTTAAGATGGAAAAGAAGATCCTGCTTACTCTCATAAATTGCACTCACCGCAATCGTAGTCGGATCAAACCGGGATATAACCTTCAAATCCCTTAACATAGACATTTCTTCAGCAGACATGGAGGTAGTATGTGCCATTGAACTTTCGTTGGACAGCAGCAAATTGTTCTCCACCAGTGATTCCTCAGTTGATGTGTGAAACAAAGGAGATGCCCCAGAGAGTACGAGACGCTGATCGTTGTGATTACTTTGAGGCATTTCTAGGACATCACCACCGTGTGCGTTTGAATGGCCAGAAAGAGATGAGTCCCCCTCAGAAAAATCGTTATTGTCAGACTCGGAACCACATGGGGAATCAGGCCTAGACCATAACTCAACGCACAAGGGATAATCACGAACATTACAATGAATCAGTTTCAATCGAATGTAAGAATCAAGGGTAGAGTCATCATGAACAAAGGTACGTGGCTGTGTAGAATTGGTCGTGTATGACAATATAAATTCTGAATTTTCAGCATATGAAGGTACGGTCCAACGGATTAACTGGAGAAGATCATCATACGTACACCCACGGTAGACATCAATTTCATACAACTCCTTACAGTCGAATTCCAACGTATCAGACCACACACCATCAAACTTCACGAGAACACGAACATGGAATTCCTGCGATGTCAACGGCTGAGAAACTGCTTGCAATAAAGAAGAGAACATTATCTTCCGGCGGTGAAAGCGGTGAGAAGGGGATACGAAAAAATGGAAGAAGAAGAGAACCGTTATGCAGAAGATGACGGAAGTGCGGCTAGGGCAAATGACAGACGTGCGTATCGGTTGTGGGTTGTGGGTTTTACTTCCTAATTTTTAGGAGATAATCATGGATGATTAAGTTTTTTACATGGAAATAAAAACTAAAAAAAAAGGAATGGGAATTGCGAGAAGGACAAAAGGGTCCGACTAAACAAAATAAACTGCCATTTATGGGAAAAAAACATGATGGTGCTATACACGGAAGTTGCCTATGTTTGAGTGCTATTTAGAGCAAAAATTTCTAAAAATAATCACACGCATTGTTAGGTTCATCTCAATATAAGCATTCATAACATGAACTTCTCATAATTTTAACAAAAATAAAAAATCGAAATCACATCCACTTTTTTTCTCGCATTTCACAAAAAAAAAAGAGTAAATTCCATAAATGATCCCTAATTACATGTAGTTTTCCATATTTAGTCCACAATCATAAGATATTCCATAAACAGTTCTCAATTTTTTTAAAATTATTCCACAAATAGTCCTTTTCAACAAATATAACAACATATTTTGAGTAAATTCTCAAAATGGTTCTTTCTAATGAGGTTTTTCCCCAAAGTAATCCTCAATAAGCAAAAATTACAAACGTGATCCTTAATAATTGAGATGTATTTCTTAAATAGTCTTTTATAAAAAAAAATGTATATTAAATGACAGTTGAATAAAGGATATTTTGATACTCTTTATTATCTAAACTATGAATAAGTCCTCAAAATGATTTTTTAAAGAACATCAAAATACCCTCTATTTAACTGTCATTTACTAGGCATTTTTTATAAAAGACTATTTAAGAAACAATAAAGGACCACATTAGTAATTTTAGCCTATTGAGGATTACTTTGGGAAAAAACCTTACTTGAAAGGATCATTTTGAGAATTTACTCAAAATATTTTGTCATATTTGGTGAAAAGGACTATTTGTGAAATAGTTTTCAAAAATTGATGAATGTTTATGAAATATTTTATAATTGGAGACTAAATATGGAAAACTGCATATAATTAGCGACCATTTATGAAATTTACTCAAAAAAAATGTCTAATTGCCAAGTTGTCAACTAACACAATATCTAAACTGGAAACAATTAAGGGGAAGGGGAAGTGGGGAGGGAATCAAATGAAGGGTTTGGAAGGCAGCAGTTAGAATACATTATACTAACGTAAATGGTAATGCAAAAATCACTGGATGATAGTGTGGGAGAAACAGCAATATGGGTTGTTAGTATGCACAAAAGCTACATAAGGTTTCCATTAATGCAGTACAAATCATCAAAATCATGTCCAATTGGGGAGGTATATCAAGAGTCAACTCCATAACATAATGGTACATGGATTCAAGGAACGACACTGAGAGCTGTCACAGAGTGCCGCTCACTCGAACGTGGAAAGGGGGCCCGCGACAAAAGATGGGCTCATCCTTTGAGTTCGCTCGAGCTCGAGCTCTTAGAATTTCATTAGCGTCATCAATTGTAGCAGCAGGTAACAGTGTGTACTCACCTGGAACCAGGAAATATAAGGAGAACGAATGCTTGATTTCCTGAAGAGGGGGTACCTCCATGCCAATGCCATTCAAAACACCTACAAGAAACCAAGGAAGAATCCGCGTTGAGAATGAATGAATTGAAAACCAGTCAAAGTTGGCTTTTTCACCATAACAGATACAATCTGGGGCAGATGTAACTTGGCCTGGGCTGGGCTTCCTAGTCTTGTTAATTTTTGACACCATACATATTATACTACTCCCTCCGCCCCTTTTTTAAATGTTTCCATTTGCTTTTTTACACGGAGTTTTACACTATGTTTGGTTAATTGGTTCAAGGAATTTCAAAGGGAAAGAAAAGAAAATGGGATTAAAAAACAGTTTCTTGTTTGGTTAGAGAGGAAAAGAAAAGTGGAAGGAAAACAAAATGAGAAAGCAAAATATATTAAGAAGGAAAACCAAATTCCTCCCATTTTGGTGCGGAAAATGAGAGAACCATTTTCTTTTATTTTCCATCCAAATTCCTTGCACCAAACATAGTGTAAAGAAAATGAAATTATGTGATTGAGATTTATTTAGAAATGGAAGAATCAATATGGAACACATAATTCTCTCCTTAAAAGGAAAGCAGAAGATTAATCAAGACGACAAAAAAAGGAAAAAGGGGAGATAAAAGGGCGGCAGAGCCAGAGGGAGAATATATGTATTATATTAGAGCTGGTTTGCAAACACTCTTAGTGCAAAAAAAAAAAAAAAGAGGACAAAATATCTTCATCTTCCAGTTCTTTGGCTTGTGCACACGTTCTTACACTTCTTAGTTGGGTTAGGGGCTGTTTGGTAACTTCTGAATAGATAAGTGCTGAACCAGTAAGAGATCTGAACCATTAAGTGCTGAACCAGTAAGAGGTCTGAACCATTAAGAGCTAGTATATTGCTCAACTATTCAGAGGTAAATGTCTGATCAATTCAGATAAGAGGTCTTAATCATTCAGACTCTGTATAATACTTAACCATTCAGAGGCAAATCTCTTAACCATTCAGACATCTGGACCATTAAGAGGCTGAAACAAACAGTCTGAACCATTAAGTGCTGAACCATTCAGACATCTGAACCATTAAGAGGCTGAAACAAACAGCCCCTTAGTTTAGAAACATTTTGAAGCCAGTTTGGGTAGAAACTTCAAAGGTAGCAGAAAGGTCATCTTCTATCAATTGTACGAATTAGTCATATATTCAAACCACAGACAATAATAAAATAAGAATGTTTTAGAATAGCACCTGTCCATAGCACAGTTGCTTTATCACCCTCCACACAGTTCTCTCCAGCTACGTCTCGACATGTGATGTTAAGACTTAGTCTAATAGTTTCTTTTGTATTATTGCGTACAAGCACTTCAAATGGAGTCATGTTATGTGCAATAATAGGCCCTTTAGATGGAGGACAATGATCTTTCATGCCTGATTCCTCTGACAAACCAGTTTCAGTGAGGGCAAATCCAAAGGTTAGTGGATCAGGTAGCAGTACATCCATCACCGATGATTGCAAAGCAGTCTTTATTGCATCCTCAATATTTAGTTCCCCGGAACTATTCCGTCCAGATTGCCACCTGACTTTAATCCGAGAAATTAAATTCTTGATGCAAGCATTAAGTTCAGCTTTGCTGTTTTTCTCAGAGAAGCTTGAATTTTTGTTGGTTGTCCCATTCACCATGGAGTCCCTAATCAGGAAGGAACCATCAAGAACAGGTAATTTGAAGTGTTCCAGAGGTATTAGCACTCTCGTTGTGCAATCCCTATCAATCCTAGTTCTAGGATACTTGTATTCGGGACTACCCTCATTGGAAGAGCTCTCAAGCTGAAAAGACACTCCAATCTCAAAGACAACATCTGTTGGATTAGACAACTCCAGCTCGAGAAAACGCAACCCCCAACTTCCTCTGTAAGGGTCAATTTTCATGAACTTATCGGCCTGTCTTTCAGTACAGGTGGCTTCTTCAATAGAACCATTTTCTTTTTTAAGCTTTGAATGATCTTCACCAACATAAGCAGGAATCTCCATTGAAAGCAAACGAGCCTTCACGAAAGACAAGCATGGTGAAACACAGATATTCAAGGGAATACTCAACCGCCTTCCAGGAGGAATAGACTCATCAACTGGTGACTTCCCAGGTGTAGTCAATGGGCCTGGCAAGAAATACTAATTATTGAATACACTATTAAGAAAGTCTATTTATATAAAAAGATATAATGAACTAGCTTTAAAAATGTAAGCAATTGAGTTCCCTGTCAACATTTGAATGTCCAAAAACCATGGGTGGGTTGTTAGAAACCAAAATTAGAGAAGAAAAGTTTAAAACTATTGAAGAAGCTATGTTTAGCAGTTTGGGACATGGGGTTCCTTAATAAATCATGAAGCACATTACTTAGGGCGTATCTGGGTAGTGTGGAACCCCTAGAATACATGATGTAGTGGTTGTGTCTGGTTCAGAGCAGAAGGTGCACTGCTAAGTGAGGAAGATAGGTGAGCTCTACCCTATGTATATCACTTTTGTATATGCCTATATGGCCATGATGAACAAGGCAAAAGTAAAGCTCTATTACAATGGAAAATCCTTGGTGCATCATGGGAGACTTCAAGAGGGTGAGTGCTTAAAGAGGGGGGAGTGCGTAAAGAGGGCTATTGTGTAGAAGAGGGCTGCGCTCGACATGGCAAGGACGATGGGTGGCATAGGGTTACAAAGCGAAGTGAAGCGGAGAAGAGAGGTGATGCGTTTAAAAGTGCTTAATTAGGTAAGGGTTGGCCCAGTTTTTTTTTTAAATGTTGACAAAATGCAGAGTGAAGATGGCACATGCTGCGTGAATGGCAACTGCCATGGTGCGCCACTCGTAAAACACCTCACCCAGGCTATTCAGGGCATCATCCATACGCCTCAGCGCCGTAGGCGCCATAAGCGTAAATGGAAAACGTCATTAATAACTATGAGGATAGCACTACCTCTCCTCTTCTCTTTGTTATGGTGATCGAATATTTTTCATGTACAATGTGAGTCTACTTCCAAGATAGAAGATTCCAGTTTCACCCCTTATGTAAAGGGCTGGGTAATACAAAACTCATTTTTGCAGATGACTCAAATGTTGTGTAGAGCTCATGAGAGGGTCTGTTCAGTGTGTCATGGAGGCTTTGCAGCATTGTAAGAATGTGTTGGCTTGGCGATTAATTATGCTAAATCTGAAATTTATTATTATTATTATTATTGGGGGGGGGGGGGGGGGNTGGGAGCTCCCATTACAACTTCTAGGATTGGCAATAAAGAGTCGCTTGGTGATTGAAAAACTTACTGGTAAAATCTCTTCGTGGAAAACTAAAGGCTTGTTTTAGCTGGTAGGGTTAAACTCATCAACTCGGTTATGCTTGGGAATGTATCTTTCTAGATTAGGATGTTTGTCTTACCTAGCATGGTTCTGAACAGTATTCAAGCTATATGCAGGAATTTCCTGTGGGGCGGGTCTTCTAATTATAATAAGAGGCTATTAGGCTAATTGTCAAATTGGAGGGGGCGCGTAAGCCTAGGAACAGAGGGGGCTAGCATATTAAGAATATTCTGTACTTGAATAAAGCTGCAGTATGGAGGCTAATATAATAATATATGGGACATTGGTAAGGAATGTTGGTGGGACAAGGGGTATACAGCTGGTATCTCATGCAGACTGACATTTGGAGATATATCCGAAAGGCCAAAACCACATTCTTTCTGGTATTGGAAGAAACTTATACAGGTCAGAATCAGATGGCTATGCCTAGGACGGATCAGTATAAAAATTTTTAAGTTTAAAGCTGGCTGGTTGGTCAGGGGCCTAAGATATGGTAGTCTAAGATAGTTTAGAGTAACTATATCATTCAAAAACACCAGTTCTTCCTATGGATCCTCATCATGGAGAGGGTCCAATCAAAAATAAAACTCACAACTTACAACTAAATTGTTTCTAAAGTACGCTACTTGTATATGAAAATAAGGAGTTTGAAGTGGAAGACTTACCATGTATCTTCAAATATAGAATGTTTCTAATAATAGCCTCACACAAGTATACGTATACAGGGTAGAATTTCTTAGTTTCATTATGTCTGATAAAAAATCATTAGATTCGGTGTAAACATGACGTGCAAACATGACCAGAGCTTCATAAACTTTGTGATTTTAGTGGCCCTCAATAAACATGGAAAACAAAACAAACAATAAATATGCTTCAAAGAGATGGTTGGTGTGCATTGTGCAAGAAGAAAAGAGAAGAAGCACTAATACGGATTTATAATATAATTCGATTCTTCACAAACTGATAATAAATAAACCAGCTGAATCACATGGCAATATACACTTACCTGCATAGTGGATCAGCAGCATGGGGCTGCCTCCATCCTTGACATGTCTCCAAGTGTTTGGAGAAATACTCTTGTTGGGAGCAGCATCAGGATCTGTAATACCAAGCTGCCAAGCTTTTAAAGTGACAGATATTGTCACCTCTGCACCAGGCTTAAGGGGAAGGCTAGACTTCATGGTTTCATACGCAATTGATATAACTGAATCTTGGTTCTTTCCTGCTAATGAAATGTGGGCCTGCTCAACTGGAACTGTGCCTGCATTTGCCAAAGTAATCTGCACTTCACGAATCTCGCCTTCATATAGGATAATAGCACCATCAGTTCCAGCAACACGTGACACCAGCAATGGCAGTGGGGTAACCACAGAAATGTTTGGAACTGATATATTCTTTAACTTAGGTGAACCACAGCAACGGAAAGGATCAGACAATACAAGTCCTTGTGCAGCTCCAAGGAGCAGATTATCAACTTCCTTAAAGAAATGTTCAGTGATAACACCAAAACAATGAACAATGCATCCGGGAATTGTCACAGGTCCCACTTTAGTAGGAATTCCAGATAATGTAATAACCTTAGCTGAATTAGGAGGAAGATTAACACTAACAGGGAAAGCATCAAAATTTTCAGAATGTGCTGATAAATATATACTGTCAACTATCAAGTCAAAACCGCAAGGATTTGCTAACTCCACCAGGACTTGCACAGGTTCCCCGGCAACCCAAATCAACTCCTGTTTATTTTGAGTTGACTCCCCTTTGCTGAATGGAGTGTAAATAAAAGGTCCCGATGGAGCAGATCCAGCCCACCAAGCTTCTTTAGAAGGATTGCGCTTTACTATGTCCTGTTGTGAGGAATTAAGTGGAAATGAATGCAACCTGGAAGCATTTATTTATATTAAACAATAATTAGGAAATACATTAGGCACACACAATGTCATGATTTCATGGAATCCAAAGTCAATAAAAACCCTTTTCGGTTTTGGAAAACACCTTATGAAAGGCAGGGCAGGATCAGCACAACGAGTTCCAGAAGGAAGCCTCTCAGATGAATTTGAAAGGGCACTTGCCAAGCCATTTTGCCCGGCTGGGGTAATTAATGGATAATAAGATCTGAGAAGGCGTGCAGCTGCACTCCAGGCAGCAAGAGGATCTCCCGCACGGACAGAAGATAAAAGTATTTCCCTCAGCACAACCATTTGAAGTGTACTCCATTGAGACTCAAAGAGTGAGACTATCCAGTTGTGATGCATTTTCCCTCCATCAACATGACTAGGTCCAGAAGCCTTCAAGAAAAATTGAGAGTTAAAATGCATGTTTTTACAGAATATCCTACTGTTGATTTGGGTGCAATTTAAGATGCGATGGTTGATACAAAATCAAAGTAACTTCATTCAGTCACTAATATCAGTCATTATTCATTATACTCGTATACATTATCTTTGTTCTCACCCATCCCAAAGTCTCATATATTTTACAAGTGAAGCACGCATTGGCATTGAGTTACCCAAAGCTAAAATTATCATATATTATATATATACACGAAAACCCCGAGAGCCAAAACTAAGACAAATAGAAAGAGATTGGAGAACATAAAACAAGCCAACAAGACAGCTAAACTGCACTCTATCACAATAGCATAAAATAAAAGCAAACTTCTGTCACTTTTTTTTGAAAAGACAAGTATTTTATTCATTTTATCGGTGATACTTAGGAGACAGTCCTGTTTGAATCACCTGGCAAATTGCATGTTGATGTTGACTAGAAGCTCTGCTTTGAACACGATACGCTTTCGTGGTCATTGCTAATACTTGTGTGGCACTAGTAGCAGCCAATCTATTCTCTTGTTGCAAGTAAAGCTGAGCAACCTGCCTAGAGAAGAAGGCAGCCTTTCTTTGATAACCAAGTTTACCAAATAGTCGAGCTATCTCAATGTATAAAATCAATCTGTCACTAGCATCAATCAAAGATTTTGCTCCATCTGCAGCCACTGTCAACAACTCAACCACTTCCTTAGCAAGGTCCCACCTGCGGATGCAATGTGCACACAGAAAACTCAATGTACTACTCCCTCTGTTTCAATAAACCCTTCATCTTTCATTTTTTTCCATTTCCCCAAAACACTTTCAATTTCTATTAAAAAACCACTTTCACCCTTACTTTTTCATACCCTACCTATCACATCATACTTTTTCACTAATAATCTAACTATCACATCTTACTTTACCCATCACATCAGGGGCAAAATTGGAAAGCCAACCATAAATATACTTTCCTTATTTTGGCTAAAAGTCAAAAGGGGGAGGGTTTATTGAAACGGTGGGAGTATTAAAGAATGGAAAGATGGTTTTATTAAAAATAATAATTGAAATATATTTTCCAAAAAAATACGAACATCCATCAAGTTAGGGGCTCGAAGTACTAAAATTCAAGCCAGATTCCACTGTACCCATCATAGCTGAGGTGAATCAGTTTTGATGGTGGCGATGACGATGATACCTTTGTCCGAATACTCTCCAAGTCTCCAACAATATGACACTACTAATTCATCTACTGGTATTTGAAATGTGACCGATTATAATATTAATTCTAAGCTTGCAGAATACACAATACCCTCCAAGTCTCCAACAGTGCCACACTACAACCTAATTCATCAATTTTAAACATGACCACCACCTCCACCCTCCTTATAAAAATTTGTTGATAATAATTCTAAGTTCTTGAAGAGATAAATTCTTTTTCCTATGATGTCAAAATAAACTCTTTATAATGAAACATGATTCGGAGAGGAGATGCAAGAAGAAACAACAAAGCAAATTATGTGCATCATAACTATTTTAAGTTGGGAAGGAAATACCTGCATAAATATCTTGCTAATTTCAGTGTAGCCTCTAGCTCAAAGCTTAGAGGTGAAACTCTGTAGAAAAGATATCAGTAAAAGGTTACCTATCTTTTACACCATACAAAACATATAGTTAAAATGTAACATGGACCAGGTTAAAGAAACTTTAAGATATTATGGAGTAATTAATTAAAATAAGACTAACTAATTACTTCATTGGGCTATTTTAGAAGTCAAAGTTTCCTATTGGGTTTGTCCGTGACTATTTCCACTCTCTGAGCTCCAGTAGCTTTATACATTTTTGGAATTTTCAATTTTACTCCTTTATATGTTGAAGGTCCATTGCCAGTGGAGCTAAGAGCAATTATGAAAATGCATTAGCTCCGGGTAAATAATGAACTGTTTCAAAATGGAACATCAAACTCCCTTTGATTCTTAATTCTTACTTCCTATAAAGTTTTGTGGTAGTAATTGCAACAGTGCAGGGTCTATAAGTCTATTGTATACAAGCTCTCTATTTAAGGGATAATGTTATGCACATCTTGACCCTCAGAACCCAATCGGAGTTAGAATTATACTGATTTTGTTGTACCCCTTTGTAATTTGAAATTTTGAGCTATTTGCACAGCTTTTAATATAAGAACCTAATTCAAAAGTCATATTGGAAAACCAACCTAATATCACGTGTGCAAAAAGCAATTGAAACTTAAATTTTCGTATGGAGACATACTAGACACAAAATCACACCATCTTACTGTCAGCGCTTAGAAAATATTCAATACACACTATTACCAAGCATGGAAAAATAAAGACAAGTAAATTTTTGGGGGTGGGGTGGAGGGATGTGTGTGATGTGACAAAAGTAGTACTCCGTATTTTACTTACTATTTACTAATAGTACTGCCTTAGAGGTTAAGTAAACTAATTTACAATTTAATAAGGTTAGAGTATTAGACCATTATTAGAGGGTATGCAAATTAAACTCTACAGTAGTTTTCTTCCTTGATACAGAACACTTTAGAATCCACACTTCAAAAAACAAGCATACAACCTTTGGGGTGGGGTGGGGGTAGTATTCTATAGTAAAACAACTTTGCTTATTACTTTTAACTTGAATAAAAATCCGGGATCTTACCTTTGAGTTCTTCTCAAATGCATATTCTAAAGGGTCAAAAGCTACTTAAGAGTAATCCAAAGTAAAAGCTCTTTCACATTAAACTACTCCTAATGTCAATAAATTCCTAACCAGCAAATCTATTCCAATGTGCCATATTAAAAGCTACACCACTAACTCTGCTTTTTGATAAGTTGATCCTTAAAATTGACTTGTTTTAGCAGTCATGAGTTGTTGCACAAAGTCTTTTCATGCTTAGTCAAGTAAGAGCAAGTTCAGAGTAAGTGAAGAATGAAGGTAACTAAGCCTCTGTGGTTCAAAAATTAAGCCAAGTAATATTCTAACCTCTCAAACCCTAACTGCTTGTGTTTTTCTTTATTTAACCACTAACAGTTAAAACTCTTTCTTTCTCAATCTACCCCCCTCACAGCAGAATAGCCAAATATAAGTTCTAATCAAAGGGCTAAATTTTACTCCCTCCGTCCATAAAAGAACTTCCCACTTTCCTTTTTCGTCCGTCCATAAAAAAACTTCCCATTTCTATTTTAGGAAAGTTTTTGTAATTGAAATGTCCCTTATGCCCTTATTCCTTCCCTTCCTTTCTTCTTTCATCTTCGATTTTTTTTCTTGATTTTTTTGTTTCTTTCTTTTTCTTCTTTTTCTCTTTTTCTTTCTTCTTCCGTCATTCTTCTTTCTTTAATTTTTTCTTCCTTCTTCCTTCTTCCATCTTCTTTTCTTTCTTCTTCCGTCTCTTCTTCTTTCTTCTACATTTTTTTCTGTTTCTTCTTCATTCTTCTTCTATCAACTTGAATAAGAAAAAAAATTCCAGATTTGCAGCGATTTTTTTTTCAGATTTGCAGCGATTTTTTTTATTCCAGATTTGCACCGAAATTCCAGATTTGCAGCGAAAAAATCCA
>OOIL02006555.1:2266749-2411981 GCA_900332095.2 Cuscuta campestris
TGTTGACGGCGAGAGAATGCCGGGGATGCAGGTTGTGACGGCGAGAGAATGCCGGGGGCTGTGATGCCAGGGGATCTTTGGAGCAGCACTATTCTAATATCTTCACCGAATCTGGGAAAAATGGCACCATCTTCGTCATATCGGAAGGAGTGTGCCTTGCTTCTTCGGATCTGAAATAGATTTGAGAGCTTTTCTCTACCATGGATGAATTTTGGGTCTGGATTTTCTCTTTGAGGATTTTTTAAACTGGTGTGACTTGATATTTGGGATCTTGTGTTTGTTGAATGTTTATTTTGGAATAAATCTTGGACTTGTGTCTTGAAGGAAGAACACAGAAGAAGAAAAGGTTCCTTAAGATGAAAGGGGCATTTTAGTAAAGTCAATGTTATTTTCATGTCTCCTAAATATGCGTGCCCGGTCAAACCGGGAAGTTCTTTTATGGACGGAGGGAGTATTTGATTGTTCTAACATGAAAAGTTTTTCCTAAGCCCTTCTATTAAAAACAATAGATGGTCACACAAGTCTTATTTGGTGCCAACTGGAAGAAATTAACAATTTTACTACCAATCAGAATCAAGTATCAAGATGGCACAATAAAAGCAAAATAACGGCAGCAACCTCTGAGCATTGTCTTGTATGAATGATTTTCGGTAATGCAAAATGACACTATTGTAACGATATTTAACCTCCTCCTCCAGAACTGGATCTCTCTGTCCCATACGATCTATCTAAAAATTTAAAAAAATGAAAAATAACATCAGCCATGTAATTTCCACCATAAGAACAGGGAAAAAATGATCAATAAGAAGGCAAGACAGGCTTTGTTAGATATTATCCAGTTAATAAGCTAAGCATTAGTACATGTCATTCCCAATTTCCCATGGACAGAACTTTTTTTTATAGAAAAAGTGTACCTTTATTTCCAAAACCTGAAAAGCCTTTATTTTGTTTAGTAATCTTGTCATCTTGTGTACCCAATCATTCATCATTAATCTTTGAAAATTTCATAGCCATTGTGAGGGTGGACATATCAAGATGTATGAATAGTATCACAGTCACCAATACTAGATTACTAGCTACTAAACCAAGTGGAGTCACATCATACAACTGTATACAATATAAACATATATCCAAATAGAGTTTTACTAACCAGCAATGCACATACACTCCCCTCCATTGCACCAGCATACCAGAAGAAGTCTCCGGTCAACCTAGCGAGTTCTAGTGCAGTGGAATAATGTGCATTGGCATCAACAGGTGATCCAGCCAACAAACAGTAATCTCCAATAGTTTTTTGTGCCCTTCCAAGTCTTCGTTTCTTTGCCTTGATAACCTAAAAGTTATAATAAAATATAATGCCAATTTATCAAGTCAATATTCAGCTGTGAAACAAGCAAGGAGTATAGAACAGTGGATACTAAAGAAAAAAGTAAGGTGCAAACAAATACTTGGAACACCTAAAATATAAACCTCCTCTGAACTGAGACTAGCTTGAGAATCTAAAGGAGTCTTCAGAATAGTTCCACCGGACTCTGCTTGAAGAACCCATTTTTCAAATTCCATCAACAGTGAAGCTGCAATATCTTGCATCATAGTTTGCAAGTGGAACTCTTGAGTCTGTCTATCCGCAGGTGGAAACAAAACTATATTGCTCCCTTTATAACTCTCCTCCTCTAGCTGCCATCAACCATATTAAAGCAGTCTACTTAGCAAAGAACAACAAAAATGAATATCTTTAGAATAGGACTTCAAACACCCCATCAAGTGAATATCACTTGAAACAATGTTTGAAAATGTGTGTTATTTAGGGCACTGAAAGAGTCAAATCTCCTACTCCAAAATTACTTTTCTTCACATATGGTTATCTAAAAGAGAATGATAGAGTAAATAATCATCATGCATATAGTCCTACCCTATCCCACAACAAGTGCAGTACTCTGAAATTCCTAATAGTGAACTCCTAACACGCAACAACTCAAAGCTTACCAATCGCTGAAGCCACTAAAAGTTCACACTTGTGCAAACTTACCAGTATCTAAAGCCACTTAAAGTTCATACTTGTGCACCCATATCGACAGAAAATCATAGAAAAAGTCTACTTGCATAGTTGCATTCGCCACAGTAAAAGCATTTTAACATTTCAAAGAACCAAATTCGCTGTCACAATAAAGGACGCCAGACAATACTTTAAAGGCAACCCAATGAAGGATAGCAATCCTGGATATAGAATGCAATCATACTACTTAATCATGAACAGTCACTAGCTTCCAGTACTGCAGAAACGAGAACAATGTAAGTATTAGAACCTGGGAATCTCCAGGGCAAAAGGCGAAGCAGCGTTGAACAAGGGAAGACGAGTAACCCCTGCAGGAAGAGGTAAACTGCTCCGCGACGGAGTGGAGATCAGGGGATGAAGGGCAGTGGCAAATGCCAAGGACAGCGAGGATCTTACGATTGGACTGGAAGTCCTCCCAAGGGCTAGCGGGCGATCCGCCGAGCATGAACTTGAACTGGAGGCTCCCGGAATCCCAAGGCTGGTGGGAGAACGGAGACTTCTGGTGCTCCGTGTAGAAGGAGCTGATTGAGGAGAGCGAAATGGTGCGGTGGCGGACGAGCATGGAGGTGTAATCACGGAAGAGCGGGATCGGAATTGAGCCGATTGGGAGAACCGCCACACGGATCATGCAGCTCGTCTCGATGCTCACATCTGGCTCCATTTTCAAGCCGTCGGTAATCGGTGGTGGGAGATCGTGGGAAGGTGGCGGACGGTGACGGAAATAGAGACGAATTTGTTCGTTCGGTCTGTAGATGGCAGACTCCACATCGCAGTTACAGAGTAGCAGATGCCGGTCCAATTCGTTAAACCATCTATTCTTGACAGAGCGGACCGAACCGTTGCGCTGAACCGGCTAACCAACTTTCTAAAAGCAAACTTTTTTTTAAGTTGCATTTTTACTATTTATATGATCAAATTTTATTCACTCTTTTTTTATATTTTGTTACTCATTTGATAAAGTAATATAATTATGTTACCTCTTGTTTTATAAAAAATTTTATGGAGTTCTTTAATATGTAAAGTTTATTTTTTAATTCTGCTTCAATTCTCTAATAAATTGCATTGAAAATAAATTCAATCAAATATCGTAACCGTAACAGATAATTTAAATTGGGTCGGGGGAGTAAAAGTTGTTATACAAAAGCTAAAAACATTTAAAGCATATTCTTTTTTGTTGGAATTTTAAAGTTGGATATTAGTAAAAATTTAGAGTAATTGAAATAAACTAGAAGAGATTAGAAAATATGAAAAAATTTTAAAAAAACTAAAGTATTAAAAATCACTCAATTAAATAATCTACGAAATGAATATGTACAAAGATTGTTATTTTGGATAAAAGGAATTCATCATTATCCGTATTTGAGGTGGTATATATGTTATAAATTTGGATATATATTTATATTGTATATTAATCATATATAAATATTTTTTAAATTTGTTATTAGAAGAAATCAGAAAAAATTAGAAGAAATTAGAAAGAGTCAAAAAAATAGGAAGTTAACTTTTTCAAATAAAAAAGATAGACCCTTAATCCCAAATTTGTCAAAAAAAATACTTTGTGGGTGTTTGTGAGTGCTTTTGAAAATGATATTCAACTTTTACTTTGAATAGAATCAGTATAGAATTTTTGCAACACTATGATTTTTAGCTTTTTAGTGACAAAAAAACAAAAGTTGAGAAGCTATTATGAAATGCTTTTAGATTATGTGGTTAAAAGAATCAGCTTTTCTAAAGAATCAGCTTTTCTAAAAATTGAACAATCTCAAATACTCTTTAAAAGTCTATTCTACACTCTGAAGTCATATGTCATAAGCATGAATAAGATGTTTGGAAGTAATTCACGTGTAAGTAAAATGATTTTCACAAAAAATTGAAAAGCAAAAAACATTTTGAAAAAACAGAAGTTATAACACATAAGTCAAAATATTTAATTCCAATTTTGCCAAATAATAGTTTTAGTCCATTTTGCACCCTGAAGCCATATATCAAAAGTAGAATTAGATTTGCCAAACATGCAAATTTGCTTTTGGACAAAATAAAAGTTCAAAAGTTGCTCTCTGTGATAGTGCGCCAGACTCATTTTAAACTGCTACCATCCAAAACAAAAGCTAAACTTTTAAATGGGTTGCATTGCAAAACATCATCTAAATTTGCTAAACACGCCAAATTGCTTTTAGATGAAGTAGATTCTCAAAAGTTCCTCTAACACAATGCTGAGCACCTTTGTTTGAGACTAATATAATGTGCTTGAATGAGACTAATATATTGCGTTTGAATGTGCTTAGTTTTACTTCATGGAGCGTGTCGGTCCTATTTGACCCTCACATTGCAAGAAGAGTAAAAAACAGAACTTCAATGCTCTTGAGTCATTTTGATAGACCCGTATCCGTAGATAGTGTTAGGAAGAAGATACAATTTTTCATATGGGTGTCGAGAACTTGAAGTGCCCATTCAATGCATGAGCATGTTCTCGAGCAAATATTTGGGAGACGTGAAGGAAAGCGAGTATGCAGAGGGAAAACATGAAGGCTTTTGTTGAAGAGAGGTGGGGAAATTGACTACTGGCTACTATAATTTCTACCATTAAAGTTTCTATGTACCAAATTCCCGTGATCATAACCAGAAGAAGAGACCATACAAACAAGTGAAACAACCCAAAGCTACAATGAACAAAGCAGTTTGTCTTTCCCACGACGCGTGCAAACCATATGAAGAACAAGAACTGGATTAACACCAAAGTCACATACCACTCGAGTCAAAACTCTTCACAATACAGAAAGGAAAGGGGGGGGATGTTATTCTAGACTTCCTTTTCCATTTGCAGCTCTTGAAGATACTACTTAGATACAGCTGTCTGGAGTGGAAGTGCACTTTCGACCTCCTTCGCCTCAGCAGCATTCCTTTTTGCAACAATCTTGGACATTCCAAACATCTGAAAGGAGTTTGGTAAGCCAACATTAATCTCAATGCACATTGATACTACCAATAGCAGCTCATCTCACATATGGAGCAATTAACAACTAATATACCACATAAAGTACATTGATCTTACCCCTAACTAAAAAGATAATCCGTAAGGGTAAAATAATCACAGAATAAAGAAGGAAAAGTAAATAACAACACATCCATCTTCATGCCCTATGTGAGCTGCATAAACTAATTCAGACAATTAGAAATCAGGCATTCAAAACAAACCTTCTCAATAGTATTCTTGAAGCAAGTTTTATGTTCATCCATCGAAGCATGAATGAACTCGTCAATGTGATCTTTCACGTCCTCTAGAAAAGAGGCACTTTCAGACTTCTTCTTCCGGCATGAAGATTTCGCAGCAGCATCAACAGGCGTGGCCGGGGTTTGTGTCACGGGTTTACCTCCTTCAGTAGCCATTACTCTGCTTACACACAGCCATTAAACACCAAATCTGAGATCAAGCATGCCTAATATATGGAGCATATGCTATGACATATCACAGATTCACAGTACAACATTGCACGTTTACTAAAGCAAATGACAGTTTTTTTATTTTTCCCCTTTTTCTAGACACAATAATGCCCCTTCATGTGAAAGGAATGATGTTCTTACAAGTTACAAATCAATCAGCATACAATCCACATGAACACATTCGAACATCCTACTGTTTGCAGAAAATATGACATTTTTTCCATTTTCCCCCTTTTTCTAGACACAATTATGCCCCTTCATGTGAAAGGAATGATGTTCTTACGAGTTACAAATCAATCAGCATACAGTCCACATGAACCTATTCGAACATCCTACTGTTTACGATTCGGCAGAAAATATGACAAAAAATCCGCTCAGAATCAGGTGATATAACAGGAGATATAGCATATTCAATAACGATTTCAACAACTGTTAAGATCAATTCAAAGGAAATGAAACAAGGATGAACTGCAATTCACCTGAGCAAGTCGCGAAGAACACCAGCAACAACAAGTCTGCGAACAAAACAAAAACGGATGAGAAAACAAGCATAATTAATCAGATCATCAGAACGAAAAAGAAAACCTGTTCAAAAATTTCTTACTCGAAAGATTAATTGGAAGAGATGAGAGTGATAGGGGTGATGATCCGTATATGTATAGGGACAGGAGGGCGACCCGACTTGGGGAAGGGGTAAAGTAGAGGAGAAGTCGATAGAAGTAGAAGAATTGTTAACCAAATCATGGTTAACATAGGCGGACAATGGGTATGGCATGCTCACATAATTATAATTACTCCCTCCCTGAATAAAAAATTGAAACAACAACAACAACTCAGTTAAATCCCACAAGAGTAAGGTCTGGGGAAGGTGTGTGTACGCAGACCTTACCCCTACTCGAAAGTAGAGAGGCTGTTTCTTGGGGTGTGCACAATTCGGTAAACCGACCGAACCGTACCGAAACCGAAAATTCGGTATGTACCGAAACCAAACCAAATAATTTGGTTCGGTATTCGGTTTTTCTTTTTTCTAAAATTCGGTTTTCGGTTCGGTTCGATTTGGTAATTCGGTAATTCGGTTTTTACCGAATACCAAATTATTACTTCATTTTATTATTTTAAATATTTTAAAGTTTGAATTCTAACCTTGAGTCCTAGCAACTTATATAGTGGTCTACCTTATTTTATCCTTCCTTTTATTGACAATTTTAATTTTTAAAAAATACTTCATATCTAGCTAAATTTACTCATGCTTACTATTTGACTCTTTCTTCTTTAATTTTTTTTTTCATTTATTTTAAATGGTTAATATATTGACCTCACTTCGTAGGGCAATAAATTACCGGTGGCTAAAGGTAAAATCTTTTAAACATTTTGATAGAATACTTTTTATATTTTGAATTTTTTATTTCTTTTTTTATATTTCATTTTTTACAAGATCAAAATCATGTGTTTCGATAATCTTTTAATAATATGAAAAACTAAGTAATTTATGATTAACTATAGCTAAAAATATAAAGTATTTCTAATTTCTTTAAATGTCGAACGAGATTGCTTGTGGTACAAATTGAAAATAAAAAAAGTGAAGTATAGATGAAAATAAAATGAAATTTTTGGTTTTTTCGGTATTACCGAATACCAAACCGAAATAATTTCGGTATTTACCGTACCGAACCGATTTAATACGGTTCGGTATTTGGTACAAATATAATATTACCGAAATTTCGGTTTACCGAAATTTCGGTTTACCGAAATTTCGGTTCGGCTCGGTTCGGTTTTACCGAATGAACACCCCTAGCTGTTTCCAAAGAGACCCCGGCTCAACGTCAAAAGTTGCATTGCTTGACTAACTGCTACTTCATTAATTAAAGAAGCGCAGACAGTTTAGAGACCCATTTTGATTTATTCCATCACACCCCAAAGCCAAAAAATGGTGAAATTTTGGCTCCATCGGAGATGATGGAAAAGAATAAAAAAAATGAAATAAATCTCAAAATTTTTCAAATTATTTTATTTAAAAATTAACATAGAAACAAAAAAATTTAAATCCTTGTATTTAAAAAATACTCCGTATAAATCAAAAGTTTTACAAATAAAAGCGAGAAAAGTGCATTGTTTACTCCCTCCCAATTCTTTGGAAATTGCATAGTGTACTTCTATACATTAAAAAGTGCACTGTTTAATATTGAACTCTTTAAAATTGCACAATTTACCCCTGAATAATAAAAAATGCACTAAATACTTCTGAACAATTTAAAACATTACATCATTGGTCCTAAAATACTAGATAGGAAGTACGTTGCTCCCACTCACGAGAATTGCGAGTATGATTCATCTCGCCCTTATGAATTCTTCAAAGTACCATTTCTCAAAATTATAGTCTTTATTTAAATGTTCAGAAGTAAACTGTGCAATTTTCGAAGATCAGTACTGTGATATTTGGTGCATTGTTTAATATTTAGGGGTAAATCATGCAATTTCTAAAGAATTCAAAAGTATTTGGTGTACTTTTTCATATTTGGGAGTAAACCATGTAATTTCCAAGAATTCGGATGTAAATAGTGCACTTTTCTCAATAAAAACTAAACTTGCATATTTTAGCAAATAGTCAATGAAAATATACAATAAACAAAAGTTTACATGATTTTTGAATAGTAAAAAGTACGGAGTATAACTCATTGTGGGATGGAAGGCGTATTTTTAAAATTAGAACAAATTATACACTTATGTTAAAAATACCTCGTATATTTTTTTAAAAGTATGTTTCTCAAATAAAATGAGGATTAGGTCTTACAATTTATTCATGTACTTATATATACTCTGTGCTCTTTTCGTTCATAATTATTGATTATTACTCTATATAACTTTTGTGAAACCCGAAAATTCGTTCATCTTTTGATATATTTTCAAAACTCATATTTCATAGTCAATAAAATGTTAATGGAAGGAGTATGGTATACTCCATATTTTGTACGTAGTACTATATCATTAAATTAGATAAATTCATGTAGGGAATAGACCAAGTGATATATTATTGCATCACGATAAAAAATTTTCATATAGATAAAGTAAAAGAAAACTGCACCGTTTACCTTCGAATTCTTTAGAAAATATATAATTTACCTTTGAACATTAAAAAGTGCACTGTTTACCTTCGAATTTTTCGAAAATTACACGATTTACCTCTGAATATTAAAATATACACCAAATTAAATACCCTTGAACAATTCGACTATGTGATGTGATTTGAGCCTATTTTAAGTATACTCATGTCATATACTTTGTATATTGTTGCATTACATTAAGTAAAATTACTATGATTGATTTTTGTTTGTTGTTTCACACGAATAAAGTGATTATTACTTGTTACTCCCTCCTTCCATGAATTTTTTTGTAAGACTTCATGTAATTAAATACTACGTATATATGTTATTCATACTTATAACCACTAAATTGCCCCCTATTATTGTAATATCCTCCATCAATTATTACCATCTCTTATAAACTTAAAAAGTTCTTCTTCACTACTACACTCATATCTCCAATTAAGTTGGTCATGGATATTATCATTCAAAGGTTTTTTACTATGATAGTGGCCGGAAAGGACTATGCTTTTCTTGCTTGTCAGAACATATCACTCCATATTTCATTAAAGAATTTATAAGAAGATTAATTTCTTTTCAAGTTCAAAAAATGTTCTATTTGATTTAAAAACAATGCATATTTGAAGTTCAATACCAGTATTAGTAGAATTATTGAGTAAAATTTGCAATTAATCTTGTTAAAATCAACATGATCACCGGTATAAATTTTACTATATTACTCCGTACCAAAATTGTAACATACAATATGATGCGGCATAAAATATAGACACAAAACTTGTACTCCGTACGTGATAAAGATGTTGCATTTGGCGCGTCATGAATTCATAAATAATGATGTGTGTTTCACATAGATTCTGTAACAAATTGATTAAAATTTTAAAATCTCAAGACTCAAGGCAAACATTATCTTGCTGATTTTGTAAAATCATTTTTATCAATGTGAAAATGAAACCCTTTAATAATATCCCATGCATCTTTCAAAAAAGAAAAAAACTTGTCCCAAAAAAGAAAAAGAAAAAAAAGACAAAGAATTAAAATGATATTATCATAGCGATCAAGTGTTTTCTTATATTCTGGTACTCGTATATATTTGATTATGCAAACCAAAAAAAATTATTTGGGATACTTTGTAAACCAATAATTCTATACATTAAAATTATCATTTTTAATTACATATTAAACACTTGTGTTTTTCAATAAATATATTTCACTGTTTTAAAATATACACATTAAACATATTTTTTTCATTGTGAAGTACTACATAGTTATTTGGTTCATGGCTTATAGTTCACCATGACTACCATATTGTGTCTGCTGGGCAATTTCAACCGTTAGTTTTAACGTTTTGAAGACGCTATGTAACGACAACATTTAACTTAATATTTTCAAAATTAATCTGCACTAATAAAAACAATCTAAATTGCTAACACTAATTGAAAATATTACGAGTATTCGCAAACCGGGTCATTGCAAATTATGAACCAGCCACAAATGGAAGCCGAAATAGTAGCATTCAAGACATTCAACACAAGCCCAACAACGAATGAGATTGAATCACAATATGAATGAAAACAATAGAAAGTGAGCAACCATTTTGCGTAAGAAATATTTGGAGACTTGTAATAATTACAGTACATATTAGCCGCGGAGAGTTTTTGATGCCTTCCTTAGATTGTCCATGGCAAAACAAACGCCTCTTGGTTCACTTCAGTTTCATGGATTACAAAGCATCTCTCCTTCATGATGAAATATGAAGCTCAATGACATCAATAGTCAATCTGCAAGATACTACCCTCAAAAACATACTTCTGGTTGATCTTTGTTGAAGATAAACGGTGTTTTCATAGCTTCCCAGACATGTTCTTCTTTAGCACAAGTGCAGAGTAACTTGAAACACTTGATCCTCTGAATGAAAGCCATAAATCACTCTTTCAACATTAATCATATCACGTATCGATTTCATCTTACATTTATTCTTGGCCTGTTGTATCTTTCATCGTTCAGGTAACTACTACTCGATTCATTGTCATAATTGTTGGTTCTGGGACCACGATTGAAGGATCCTCCTCTACCACTTCTGCCGCCTCTAGAATCTTTTCTATTCCAGCCTTCATCATCCCAACTGCTCTTCCCATTCCTGTGAAAATCCCTTGTTCTTCTGTAAGAGTCATATGTGAAAGACTTTCTTTGCCTATAATCCCCATCACTGCGGTCTAGGGAACCCTGTCTGCCCCTTTGACCTGGTTTGGCACCTCTCTGTCTGCTTGTATGATAATTTAGATCGTCGTCATCAATGTCTGAATCAGAGGAACGTTCATATTTGTTCTTTAAGCCTCTTCTGCCTCCAAACTCCCGGGGAGATTTCATACCTTTCTTGTGGCGGCTTCTGAAATCCTCATTAAGGTCATCATCATCTGGCTCAAAACTAGAGGAATGCCTGGTATAAGATCTTTGTTTAGAGTTGGGAAGATGGCTAGAATTCCAATTTGAGCGGATTGGAAGTTCATCCTCAGAATCAAAATCAATTTCAGAATCTTCAAATCCAGGTGAAGTGACTTTGCCAGACATTGACTTGGGTTTTCTATTGGTTGAAGTGTTTTTGTGGTGGTAATTACGCATATTATTATCATTAGCATCCAAACCTTCATCTTCAGAGTTATCTTCAAGATCTGAGTAATTGATTTGAGAACTTTTATGCATTCCACTATGAGTATCAACCTCATAACTGTCAACATCATCTTCCTCGTCATCAAAATCATTAAATCCCAGTCCTGGTTGCTGGGGTCCAGAATAATCAGTCCCATAGCCCTTTGGAGGCTTAGAACTTACATCTTGTACTCGCCCGTCTAGTGGAAAATCGGCACCCAATTTACGAGAATCTGCATACTCAAAGGCGGCAACATCAGCACCATCTGATTCGTCATCATCAAAGTTCAAATTCCAAGCATTAGTGACATCCTGCCGAGAAGCCCTGTCTGGTATTTTATCATCTAAATGCATCCTGAGACCACGTTGTCTGTCCCTAAGTTGACTTCCAGTGTACTCATCGGGTGGGCGCTTGCTTTCACAATGAAAGCACGCCATATTTCTCCGGTAGTTTAGGAAATTGCAACTAGAAGTAAAAAAAGAGTAGAAATGCATCAAATTATAGCACAGTGACTTATTGCATAACTTAGTTACTTAGGACGGTGTAGCTATTCATAAATTGAAATGTCAGTAACTGGTTGATGAAAAAAAGATTTCAACTCATTAGCTTAATGCTCCATCCAGATCTTCCACAGACCACATCACCTCAAATTTAAGGAATGAATCGAATGACACGTAAAACAACATAAAATGCTTTGAAAATTAGTTTGTCTTTCCTTGATTACAACAATGCTAAAATGCTTGTTCGCGGGGTGTTTTTTTATACTTTCTCCATTTCATAAAAAAAATCTCTCCTTTTTTTTCTGTCCCAAAAAACGTCCCTTTCCTTTTAAAGTAAAGAATTTGTGGCTAAGAAAACAACATAAAACCTAATTACGCATGCAACATAGAGGAGCAATATTTGGATGTATAAGAATGGTGTGCCTCTCTAGTAAGCTAACATTCTTTAACGGCATAAAAAAATAAAAAATAAAATTGTGAGCAAGATAAGTACATACTTGGGGCATTCCCATTCTCCCGGAAGCAGCTGTCTCTTCGGACGCTTGGAATCACATTGTAGACACACAATATTCTTGGCGAAGTTCATAAAGTCACATCTGAGACCAAAGTCCATCATCAATTCAATGGAAAATGAGGAGATAGTTGTTCACAGACCCTTGGATTCTTGTACTACATACGTAAGTTGTTATATACGGAGTATACAAACTCAAACCATTCGGACTTATTTAAATTTGTAAAGGCCATAGCAAAAAGTTAATCATCTGAAATCCCTCCATTAGGAAAAAAATCTGAAATTTCTAATCAATATATGACATCAATTCATACCACATACCACATCAGCTGTTCCGTCATTGTGCCACTATACAGTTTACATGAGCAAGTGGCTTAAAGTTGACGGGGACCGAATACGTATGCACTATAAATTTCAAAACTGATTTAGTAGTACCCTAATTTGGAAATGTTGGGAAACTAATATCCTAGAAATATGCAGTACTGATGTACAATAGTGTTAAACAATAAAGGTGTCAGGTTTGGTTTAAATAGTGCCAACTGTGCCATAGCAGAAGAGAGATCATTCTAAGAAAAGATTTTCATGCAATAAAATATGATCTAAAATGAGTAATAGCTCTAGATTGCTCAAGAATAACCACCGTCACATCATCACCTTAACCCGAATTATGTTAGAGGTGTTGATTTGGAATTTAGAGTGTTAGATTTAGAATCAGTTAACACTATAAATTCATGCAAAGCAAAGTGGATAAACAATTAGACTTACTTCGGACAAAGCCAATCTCCTTTCTTCATTTCAACATCATCACGCCCGACTCGTTTCTTAGGAGTAGGTGGTGGCTGTTTGACCTTTGGTTTGGGCTTTTTTATGATAGGAGGTGGAAGATTTGGGTCTATTGGAACAGCACTTAACTTGACCACCTCATGAAGCAATCTCCGAATAACACTCTTCACAGATTTCTTCTTTAGAATAGACTTATTAACAACTGAACCATTAATCGGATCAAAGGCAAACATCAATAGGACACGCATAACATCAATAGTCCTAGCCTCGTCCTCCTTATTTGTAAGTAGGTATGCCTTTTCACAAGAGCTCCTCAGGCTACAAGAACTACAAACCTGAAATATGTGCAGTAGGTGAACCATGAATATCATTGCACATTCATACTAGTAGCCTAAGAGGCAGAAAGAGAACAAAGGAAAGCAGCCTTACATAATGCAATGCAAAATTGCAAATAGAGATTAAATTAAGCAGAAGATCAAACAAAATACATTTCCGTCCTTACATCTCCTTCGTCAATATGAACATGTTTCCTCAAAAGTTTGGCCGAAAAAACAATCCTTTTGTCTGCACTAGGGCATCCATAGCCCACCAGAATTTGAAGATCTTGTCGCGGCAATGCCCTGAAATCAATTATTACCCAATAATAATTAACCAACCACAATTGCTTCCATTTTGCAGTGCTCCCTCCGTCCCATTATACTCGTCCCATTTTCAAGTTATTTTCAATTCAATTTATGTATATATCAGTGTAAAATATATATATATATATATATATATATATATATATATATATTCTAAAACTACATCAATAGCTCTATAAAACAATTGTAATAAATGATTAGGGAAAACATCCAAGGAAAAAAAATATGTCATGACCATGTACGGGGCCAAGTATTACGGGGCCAAGTCATTTGATTTTCACACTTCATTTCTTCCCTCAAATAGAGTGCAAGTGAAAATCTAACTACACTCATCCATTGACAAAGATTACCACTACACATCAATAATTCATATGGGATCGGACGGATTAAGCAATATATAAGAGCACCCCACTTGTGTACGAGAGCATGAAAGACCTCAATATATCAAATCTGTCGCGGCCAAGATTGAGAACAGCAGTCTCAACAGTCTTCCAATCCCTAGTGAAGTCGAGCCCTTCCTGTTCTGCAACAGCAGGAACACTGAAGCCCGATTCCACAATCATCCTATCCTCGTCTTTCCTCCTGTGATCAAAGTAATTTCGCTGCACCAGCCTCTCCATTAGCGCAATCCACTCCGGCCACGGGTGAACAAACTCGACCTCCTGGGCCATCAAGCCTCCCTGGCCAACAGCAGAACACTCCTCCTTCTCCAAGCCCGTCTCCTTCGCCACATTGGGATCCGAATCCGGAGTCTCCCATTGCTGGGGTTGGGGTTGGGGTTGAACTGACTTCTTGGATTCGCGCCAAGCGCGTATGCGCTGGAGTGTCTGGTCTTTCTCCGCCCGCTCCTCCTGGATGGTGTCAATCTGGTCGAAGACGAAGCGCATGCGGGCGGACAGCGAAGATGGCTCTGTGGAGGGCGGGGTCGAGGCGAGAAGAGACAAGCGTTTCACGGGGGAAAAGTGGAAGGGTTTTGGGCTTTTGAAGAACGTGCGCCTGAGAAGAACTGCTACGGCCATTTTCGTGAAACGAGAGTGAGGTGTTGCAGAGGGCACTCATAACCCTCACTCCATCCACATGGTTTATCTACTCGCATTTGATAAGAGGGGACAGTCACTAAATATAAATTGATCTTTAATTGTAGATTAATAGCAAATAGCATATGTTCTATGCTTTGCACTTAGCCATCTAACATTGTTTACAAAAATTAAATTTGGATTTACCCATTCACCATCATTATTTCTCATATCGAGCTAGGGCGAACAGAATCCTATGATTCCCCTGGGAGGAGAATGTTCTCATACTCCATATTTCATTTTTTGGTAATGAATGCAAATATGATTTAAACATATCACTTTTACATAAATAAGACCAGTACTATCTACTCTAACGTTTGACAATAGAATGTTCTAAAATATGTTGCCTTTGAGAAAATGACATATTACACAATTTAAGTAGAATAAGACATTATTAAAAGTATCTTGAATAGTCATTAAAATAATCAGACATTATTCAACACTTGTTGTTAATGACCATATTCGTAAAGTCATTCGTATAATCAGTCATTATCCAACATTTTTTGTTAATGCGGCATATATGGTAGATCTTATGGAATTATGTCATAAAAACCATAAAACATACTTGGTTTTATTCAGGAAAACGTACTACCTTTTAGTCCTATATAGAGCAAATTTTTCTTTATTGTTTATTTTAACTTTCAACTAATTTTCATATGTAATTGAAAAATTTTGGACCAAAATGTCCGAATAATATAATATTTCCATAAAATAGATGATAAGTCGGTGTTGGGTTAGTACTTTTTATTCTTTTTTAAACATTTTTAATATTTTTAGAGTTCAATTTTTAGTTGTTTTGCTTAGTTTTATTTTTATTCCAACTTTTACAATATTTTAATTTTCTTTCAAAAATAGTAGTGTTTTTAATCGTTTTATATAATTGATTGTAAAAAATGAACCTAATGAAACTATGTTATCGCTCATATATTATTGATCTTTAGTTAAATAATGTTACCTAGTCAAATTGGGACATTGGCTGCACACCAATCGTATTAGAAAAAACAAAAAAAGGGGAAGATGATGGAAATCAGAGCACAACCGTAACATTCACTGTAGTCTCATTGAGTCATCCCATGTACATCTAGAGTTTTTTGAAAAGGCATGAATTGGAGCGTAAAAGCGGGACACATACATGGTCCCATGAGATTATGAGAATCGTTGTCACACAATATAGTGTCCCTTTCGTGGAGGTAACTCTAACACTATGTTTGGTTCAAAGAATTTGAAACGGAAAAGAAAAGAAAATGAGGTGGAAAACCATTTTTCTTGTTTGGTTAGGGGGGAAAAGAGAGGAAAAGTGGAAGGAAAAGAAAATGAAGAGGCAAAATATACCAAGTGAAGAGAAAATCAAATTCCTTCCATTTTGGTGAAGAAAAGGAGAGAAAACCATTTTCTTTTCTTTTCCTCCCAAAATACTTGTCAAGTGTAAAAGATGCCCGCGAGGGAGCATAACATCTTACAACCTGAGATAGAGGCCAGACTACGAGTGACATCTAGGTGTGCAGAGGCAGATACACATGTCTCTTGATTCTATTCTTAATTAATTCGTTTAATGAAGAAACATGTTGAATGTGAATATATTGATGAGAAATTTACAGGACTAAAAATCCGGATGAGGGGAAAAACCTAGAAATCGGCGGCCATGCCGGTTTTTTAACCGGGTTTAAAATTATTGCCTGGCTCAAATCGGCCGCCACCGACGGTATGCCCCCGGAATCCACCCCGCCAGAGTGCCATCTCTTACTGGGAAATTCATCTTCACGCCAAATTCTACTCCGTACTTTTCAGTTCCCGCCCAATATCATCGTCATATGCTCTTAAAACTAAAAACAAAAATAAAAACACCTTCTTTTTAGGGCACCGCAGGTTTCATATCTAGAGAAAAAGATGGTAGATTCTCAGCCCGATTCGAAGATATTCAGCGTCCGTATCGTGTCGATGGACTACTACATGGCGTCTCCTATCCCCGGCCTCGACATTTGTTACAGCAGTTTCCATGGTAATTACTTCATTCCAATCCAAGGAATTTTATATGTTGGTAGTATGGAAATCACTTGGAAATTGGAACGAGGATTTTTCTTAATAGCAATTGGTTGCAGTATTTGTTGATTTGAAGTAGGGGCTGTTTGATTTTTTTTTTCAGGATCTAATTTTGGGTAATCCTCAAATGTTTTGCAGGCGGGAAAGTGAATGAGGTACCAGTTATCAGAGTGTACGGGTCGACTCCGGCCGGTCAAAAGACTTGCTTGCACATTCATGGAGTAAGCTGCCAAGTGCATTTTTGCCTGAATGGTTTCCATCTTGTTTGTATGTTTAGTTTGTTTAAAATGTGAATCGTGTTGTAGGGTGCCACCAACAATGCCTAGTTAAAGATATAAAAACTATGGAATTGTAACCTTTGTTGCACAGAAAAAGAGAACAAACACCATGTGACCCCCCCAAAAAAAAAGAACTGAAGATAGACCTTAAATCATTACCCCCTCGATGCCCTGACCAAAAGAAAGATAAAAACGCAATGTCCTTGAATCTATCAAACGATTGGTCCATTGCTTAATTCTTAAGAGTGACCAAAAGAAAGAAAAGACTGCAAGTTATATGCTTGTATCATTATATGGGTGTCACCCTTGAATTATATTTTTATTATCAATCTTTTAGACATCCTAACTGAGTAGTTTTTTAGACATAAATAATCATATGCAAAGTTCTCACAACCAAAATTTATCTTCCTGCAGGCTCTGCCTTATTTTTATGTTCCATGCTCAGATCTCTTCCATCAATCAGACCAACAAGGTATTTTACATTTATAATAAGGTGTAATGGTAACTGTGTAAAAGGGTTACCATTGTGCTTATAGGCTATATATGCTTCCGCTTCTTTTAGTAGAAATCAAAAGTTGGTAAACCATGGTGGGTAGCTAGGGTAAATGTCTTTTTGATATTCCCTTACACATGATGGAATCAAGGAACAAAGTTTCCCTAAAACGAATGACGAATTGAGGATGCCAAAATGAATGTACACATCACAAAAACAACAACAACATGGTCGTATCATTATATAAGAGATTAGTATATTTAGAGTGAGGAGAACATCATATCAATGGAGCTAAAAGTGTCATTTTTTACAATGTTCTAGCTTTGGGTTAGTAATGGACCAAATCAAAATGGCACATTAAACTTCCCTTGCCTCTTACTATGATGTTTTGGGCAATAAGTGCAACAGTGCATCAAAGATTTATTGGACACAACCTCTATGTTCTTTGCTGGGTAAGGTTGCGTACATCATGACCCAATAGACCCCAACGTAGTTGGGATTATATTGGGTTTGCCGTTGTTGTTGTTGAGAAAGTGTAGGTTTAAATGGTTTTGACACCATTAATGCAGATCAATGGATGCCTTAAAGTAGGAGTGTAGGAGAGGAAATGCCAGAATAGTACGAGGTAGACAAGATTTAGACTATAAAAAAGAAGTGTTGCGATAGGGGATTGATATCACTTAGCTTGAAGAAGTCTTCATGCAGAAATACAATTCATATAGCTGAACCCACTAGATTTGTAGTACCACTCTTTTGAGTAGATGGGTTAACAAGTTTGTGATTCTTAGATACAATCATCAACATTTTGCACTTCAATTTACTTATCCCCTTTGGATATAGACAAATGTGCGAATCATTTAGTTGCCTATCCCTAACATTTAGTCTGTGTCATCACCTCTAACAAGATTTCGCAGGTGAAGACTGCACAAATAGCATATCCCATGCCCTTGAGAAGGCACTGAAGGTATATCATATCCATTTCAAATGAGGCGTGTTTAGATAGCTATTTCTTATCGGTAGCATTTTCCCGTGTTGTTAATGTTGACACAAATGCACACGGTTTGATATCTAAATTCATACAGCTTAAAGGCAATATGTCCTTAAACCGTCAGCATGTGCACTGTTGCAGTCTAGTCAGGGCGAAAAAGATCTATGGTTATCATTCTTCAGATGAGCTATTTGTGAAAATATATCTGTATCCTGAATATTTCCAATAATTTATATTTTCATTTATTGCACAATCAATTTTCATAAGTGAAAAAAATGACAATTGGAGTCTAGTCATTAATGATGTGGCTGGATGCTGTTTTTTGACTCCTTTTAACAAATTTTCTATGCTTGAATGATGTATATGCCTATTTGGCACCTCATGCTTCCACCTCCCCCGTTACTATGTGGCTTATTTGTCCACACACAAAAACCCAGTTGGATACCACGAAAGTATCTGGCTTAAATGCCCATCTTCTATTAATATTTATATCTTAGCATCTTGCAACTGAACTTAACGGATTTATAAGATACTACCCACAGGATGTCCCCCGCGCTGCTAGTCTTCTTCGGGTAAATCATACAACTATATTGACTTCTTGTTTCTCTTCTTCCTCAATGTTCAAGTTGCCATTAGCTTGTTGTGGCATGCCAAAATTCTCTTTTTAAGTGTGTTGTGTGTTTGTAATAGATACTCTTTGTAATAAATTCTCTTTGTAATAGATACATGCCAAAATTCTCCTTTAATTCTTCAATCAATTTATGATCTACCTTATTAACAAATTGTATTAGATAAAAAATTCTTATAACATAGGAGATATTGAGAGATTAATACAATTTGGGACTCATTGGAGTTTGACAGTCATAGGCTGTTGGGCAAGTTATCTGCAATACCTTTGATATTTCATGTTCTTTTCTTTCTTATTCCACATGTATGTTTATTAAATTTCTTGCAATTTCTTACAGCTTTAGCTTCTTGACTATTTTTTCCCACTTGCCTCTTTATTTTCTATACTAATTGGTCTGACCTGTGGCTTTACACCCTACCAGTTTCCCTTTAATTTTTCTTCTCAGCTTCTGCAATTTTTTCCCTGCACTTAAAATACTGCATTCTCAAGAATTTTGCATTCTCTATCCTGTGTGTGTCATTTACATCATTGCTTTTACACCTGCCACTCAAGTCACTGTTTGATAGACACTATAGAATGAGGAGAAAAGGCGCATAAAAAAGAAAAGGCATATTGGGCTCTATTGGTATTTGGAAGTGTCACATCATTTGCGACATAGTGATTTTGTATTATACAGACTCTTTTCTTCAAAGGCAAATTCTTCCGTGGTCCTAACATCCATGCTCGTGTTATGGACCTCAGTGTATTGATATCGTAAAAGAATTGTGGCCTTTGGCAAAAAAAAAAGAAGATCCACTTGCAAGCCCATGAAAAGTGTGAAGGTCCACATGTTACATGTGGACCTTAGGACCACGGAAGAACAACTCTTCTACAAAAAGTCCAATGCAACACCTTCAAGTTAGATCAATTTCCTGCCATAGATTATATAAAACACTACTCCCTCCGTTCTGTTTGAATCTTCCAATTTCCATTTGGGCCGTCCCTCTGGAATCTTCCCACTCTCTATATATGACAAACACACTCGTCTCACCTTCTTTGTCCAAGCCACTACTTCTCCTTTCTTCTTCGTCCCCTATCCCCCAATTTCTTCCCACTATCCTCTCTTATTTCTTCTTCTTCAATTTTGCTTTGTTTTTCTTCGTAAACTCCCCCCAACTTGTTCTTCTTCGTAACTTCCCCCTCCCATTCTTCTCTCATCTTTCCTTCGATTTTGATTTCTAATCTAACCTTAGGCGATGGAGTAACACCATGAAAAGGGGTGGCGATGAGATCTAAGCAAGTTTCTCTTTTGATTTTTGATGGTTGCGAGTTGGGATGAAGACAAGATCCAGGCGATGAAGTTGCCTATTGATGTCTGTGCGAGATCTTGGTGGTGAAGTTGACATTTGTTTTTGACTTACAATTTAGGTCTCCAGAAGGGGATTTTCATTTTTATTTTGATTTAGGATGAAGAGGGCAGGTGCAGGCGTGTGGTGGATGGAGATAGAAGACGAAACAATTGAATAATTAAAGAGGAGGGCATAAATGGAAAGTCAAAACATTTAACATCTTACATTAAAACCTGTGCCAAGTCAGAGTGAGAAGATTGTAAAGGGACGAAAGGAGTATAATAGTTACAGAAAGGGTTGCTATCTTGGCCCCTAAGCTTTGATTTCAGTATAAACACTTGATTTCTCATTATCAAGCAAAGTCATTTTCACAGCTTCCTGAACTTTCTTAATAGTCTAGAGCATTAAATAGGTTTAACCTATTTCCACCTCCATGGAGCCAGGAATGATAAGAAAGTTACCATTCCCTTTTTTGCATTGAAGGAATCGGTGGGGGCTGGAGCCGATATTTTTCATGTTAGATAGCTTAAAAGGCTGCAACATTGGAGATACAAGTTCATGGAAGGTGATCATTTAATCAAGTTTTATCATTTTGAAGACGAGGCTATTTAAATGGAAAGGAAAGGGGATGACAAGAATTGTGTAGAGAAGAGAAGTATTTTTATAGGGATTTTTCTTAATAAGGGATAAGCTAAGCTCGAATATGAGATATTACACACTCAAATCTCACTCAAGTTTAACTCTAGAATCTAATTAAGAATCACTCCTAATTACATAACTAGAACCTAACACTCCCTTTTAAGAGAAGCACTCATAACAACAACAACGACAACAACCCAATTGAATCCCAGGAGAGTGGGGGTGTGTGTATGCAAACCTCACCCTAATCGAAAGTAGAGAGGATGTTTCCAAAGAGACCTCAAGCACCACTAGTAATCACGTATGCAACCTCACCCCCATCTTTAAAACATAGAGTGGTTGTTCTCACATGACCCATGACGGGCGTTGAAAGTTGCGTTACTAACTATTACTTCACTATTAAAAGAAGCGCAAACAGTGTAAAGATCCACTTTGCTTTATTCTAGCATACCCCAAAGCCAAAAATAGTGATTCTTTGGCTTCATTGGAAGAAGAGAATGCACTCATAAGATATATGAAATTAGGGATTTGGATAAAATGGAATCACCTTATTTCACTGATTTCTACACCAAAGTAAAGCTCATATTTTTCATTACTCAAATTCACTTGCTATTACAATGACCTATGGCGGAATTATATAGAGAGAAAAGGGAGGGGAAACATTAGAAATGATTATACAAAGAAAAAAATGAAAAAGAGTTCACATAGTCAAAAATTAACATGCTTCCTTAATTTAAAGGAATTTGTTTTTTTATGTTTTGTCAAATTACTTTCCCTAAAGCATCCTAAAGCATGGTGGGCTAGCCTAGGACTTATCCTTGGTGTATTTTCGACCAAATGATATTAGAAAGCTATAGGCCTATAATCTTAAGTGGTGATTTGTTTTATTCTCAACATCATATTTTCTTCTCTTCTTTATTAGAGGGTTGATTGAGAGTGTGTTTGAGAACAAATTTTGAGTTTCCACTTCACTAAAATATAATTTTAAGTGTAACAATTTGTTTTAATTTATGAAATATGGCATCAAAAGTACAAATTTAGCTCTAAAAATGTTTTCTTCAAAGCTAAGTACTACCTTCGTCCTTGAGTATTTGTCCAGTTTTGACTTTTTTTACTCGACTATTTTCGACCTTTGACCAATAATTAAATAAAATATATATTATACTTTAATTAGATAAAATAATATTTTGAAAATATTTCATATAATGAATCTAATAAAACTATTTTTGTATCAATATCTAATATCATTTTTATTTAATTTAAGGTCAAAGTTTACCAATTTTAACCGAAAAAAAGTCAAAAGTAGACACAAACTCAGGGACAGAGGTAAAAATCATCACAATCCCAAACACATTCATCATATTTAAGACCCATTTGATGGGTAGTGTAGAGATGTTCCTTCCTCGAGATTACATCTTGCGCTGTCACTTTTGAAAGATGGTGTGGTTTGGAGTAGTGATGGGTTGGGCGTTCTGATTCTAGTGTAAAGCTTGAACATCTACTTTTGAAAACATGTAAACATCTACTGCTTGAGGAACAAGGACGCCTGGCTCATTTACTAGTCCGAACCAGACCATCTTTGAGGAGGAGTGACTGTGCGAGATGAAATTTGGAAGAAGAAACATCTCCACGCCACCCATAAAATGGGTATTGGACTATGAGACCCTTACACCACTAAAGAATTTTTTCGTCTTCACGATTCACTCTTTGTATTTAGTAAATGAGAATGGAAACAACTTTTGTAAAAATCTAAAGTTAAACGTGAAAACTACGGTATAAAGTATTCAATTGTATCTAACCGTTTGTGAATTTTAATATAAAATCACTTCACCTTTGATTTGTAACGAGGGCTTGTGCAAGGCAATCACCCTTTACTAGGATAAAGAAAAGAAATCACTAAAAATAAGAGCATAACATAACCATTCTCATCACCCCCTATCCCACATACATCACTAATGACTTGGAAATTTAAAAAATCAAAGGAGTATCACTAGTGAAGATGGGATCAGTGGCCATATCAATGGTTGACAATGACTAAAAAAGTGGAAATGAGGGTCTCATAAAAATGGGTTTGATGTCAAGTGAAAAAAAATATTAGCCGATATTCTACTGATTTATTTCATGTATAAGGAGTAGCCTATAAATTGGTTGTAGATATCAGCAGTACAAACCAGACCTGTACGACATCAGACAGCCCTCTCTGTCAAGCAATCTAGGCCCACTAGCTTGTCCGACAACAAATGCTTACACACAGAAAAAGTTTAGATTCCCTAGTTGGAATCTGAACTAGTTCACGATGCTTACACTATATCTTGACTTTTGTTTCTACTCGCTAGACACTACAATCAGGGACCATAGTTGGGTCTGGTTGTCATGTATACTTAATAATCTATGGTTCAGTACATATATTTATCAACTCTATTTCTGTATCAACACTGTCAGCTATTTTATCCAGTCGTGTTATATGTTGTAATTGACACAAAGGAGAAATGTTGCTAGTCTGCTAAGCATAAATGAGGAATTCTCATAGGAGATTATTCTGTCTAACTTGGCAAGTTGGCATTCAGATGCTTTATCTAATTCTCTTGTGCATGGTAGTTATTTCTTATTTTCCCTTGTAAATTATATTTGTAAGAGCTTGTGTGTGTGTGTGTGTGTGTATTGATGTTCCTTAAAGAGATTCAAAGAGTCTAACCAAATTTACCTTTTGAATATTGCTCGTGGCTTTGTCTGTATCGTTCTTTTGAAGATAAATAAGGTATGATAGTGTTGTTCCATGAAAACATATATGTTTGTAAATGTCCATGACAGGGCTTAAAGCTCTAGACATCCTATATTTGGCCAAAAAGGAGAAAGCTGTCTTAATCCTAAATGATTTGTTTTTGTTGTTGTAATAACTCAACCACTTTTTTCCAGCCACCTTTAATTGTTGATAAGTACCTCTTTATTTGTTTTGGCTTTATAATGTTTTTTATTGAACAGTCAAGTAGAAATGTGTATCCATTTCTGTTTCTATTCAGGAAGGAGCTGTGCTAGATAAGGTTTTTCAGCCCCATGAAACACACATACCATTTCTTCTCCAATTCTTGGTAATCTTTGACTTTACTACTTAGGTTAGGTGTTCTTCTTGTCTAAATTTGAAATGCCATTTCTTTACCAACTGTTTTGTATAATGCCAATGTACCATGCACAAATCTCCTTTTTGTTTTGACTTTTGAGCCTGCCCCCTTCCTCCCCCTCCAAAAAAAATTGTTGACATGCTTATCGTCGATTTACTCTAGTACATGTTTTAAGTTGGATTTTTTAACAATTCATTTTAGACAAAAATGGATGGTCTGAAGATCCAACACTGTTTTCATATCTTAAGCATTACAGACTTACATGTTTGTAATTTTACCAGAAAAAGTTTATTTAGGTTAACTCCTTAATTTCTACAGTTAGGTACATTTACTCTATTTTTACTATGTTGCTGCTTGGGCTCTTAGTCGGTACTCACTCAACCAAATAATCTAGGTTGATAATAACTTGTATGGGATGGGTCATCTACACATATCAAAGATGAAATTTCGTTACCCAGTACCAGAGGCCTTCTCTCCAAGGAATGCCAAGTACAACGACCTAAAGAAAGATGCTATGGATATCCCTACCTCTTCTGCAGATTCTAAGGTACATTTTCAGTTGCATATGCTACTAGCTGTTGCTTTTTTTGGATATAAAAGATTGCGTTTTTTTTCTCTGTGGAAACTTAGGCAGTTTTAGATTCTCATTCATGTTTGGATTCACCTATATGGATATCATCCACTATTCCTGATGGTTGGATTTGGCTGAACTCTAGTCAAGATGATACTTTGACTGATCAAGTTCTTCCTGCCATGAAGCGTTCAAGTACTTCTGAACTTGAAGGAGATGCAGTTACTGATGGTTGTTTTTCTTTGTACACGTTAAAAGAATTTCTTTATGCTGTGTGTTCTTGGAATAGCTGAAAACTAATATGCATATGCATGTACGTGCAGCAATTCTCAATCTACAGTTTCTATCATACACACCCCTTTCACAAACATGTTCTAAAGTAAAAATGATTCAATCACTAATGCCAATATGGGAGGTTTGTTTTCATCTTGGATTTTTATTCTAAATGTTCATTTAAATTTTTTTGTGTGATATGTTTGCTTATTCTTGATTTGGTTAAAGGAGTTTGAATTTAATGGGATGCATGGGCACGTCATACCTCCTTATCATGGGAAACCACTTCCCAAGGATGTTTTGAGGAAACTTTCCAATGGAATAGGATTTGAAGACATTTTTCTGGATCCTACAAACTCACCCACTGATGAGGTAAATCAAGTGTAGACATTAATTTTGTAGACAACATAATATAATTTGAAAAGTTTTTCCATCTCAGACTACATCATTTTAGGATGATGGAATTGGGGAATGGGAAGAGAAGATGAATGCATATCCCTGCAAATCAGCTGAACAATTGAAGATATCTGAAAATGTTGAATCATCTTCAGGTGTGAAGGTGAGCAGCCGGTCTATATTTTTCTTCATCTGTTGATCTGTTCAGAAAATAACAGTTGGTGGATTTAACAATTGATATACTGTGTGGCTCATCCAACTCCAATGTTTTTCCCCAAATTCATCTCTTGATTAAGAATTAGAAATAAAGCAATGAAACAATAAAAAGATTGAATAAATGGGCTAATTGAGATTAAGGGGGGTGTATTCAATCCAGATTATAGAAGATTCTGATAGATTATTTAGAATCCATGGATTCTGTAAAATCAATAGATTGTTTTAAATCTATGTAGAATTAGATAGATTTTAATGTATTTTGTCATCAGGATTTTATAGGATTCTGATAGACTGTTTATAATTCATAGATTATATATATATATATATATATATATATATATGAATTATTTTAAAAATTCATACATGAAAACTTCAGTAACTCTTTTCTCTCTCTCTTTCTCTTTTCTCTAGCAGGTTATAAATTCCATGAAAACTGCTAGATATTTCATCTAGCTTTTCCATAATGCCACTTTCTTCATAAGCACTTCCATTTCTTTTGGTTTGGGTTGTTTTTTTAATGGGAACCTCGTGGGTTTTAGGAGATTGGATCGGTGATGTGGAGTGAATAGGTGGATCACTTTGAGGTTGATTTATGAATGCATCATTCTCCAAGCCATAATCAAGGTCTTCTATGTGCACATCTCTACCTTCTCCAACACCTAATATTCTTGCATCAGTAGTACTACCCAACCCGATTGAGTTTTTTCCAACAGCTACACCGTTCCCAATTGCGATTTCCAAGTCCTCGTAATCCCGAAATGTTCCATAACGTAATTCGGTGCTATCCTTTGGGTGAGCCTATAAAAACATAAATTATAAATTTATTATTGCATTACATCTTTCAAAAGATTCATTTATTAGAATATTTTATCATATAGTACTAAGAAAGCTTACCTTAAAATAATCATCCCATATTTCATCAGTTGCAGTGAACCTCTTTGTAGTAGAATCAAATCCAAAACCAGATTATTAAGAACAGGAAGTATCCTCTGTTCCACTGTTTGTTTAGAAAAAATTCCACTATTATCACGCCATCCCCGAGCGGCGGCATCTACCATGAGCTCTAAAAGTACATCACTCTCTTGAGTTGTCCATTGCTCATACCCTCCCTTTTTTTGGCATTTTGTTGTTGATCACCCATAATGATATTGCTATGTTTTGCAATAGTCAACAATATGTTACAAAAAATTGAAAATCTTGACCCAAAAGTACCCAAAAACCCAAGAGAACCAGCTGGAAAATAGAACCTAACTCCTCCTTGAATCTGACCCCTTATTGATACGGAGAGTATAAAGAAGGAATGAAATTGATATAGAAAATCAAAATCATAATTAATACAAACAGCATGTATGAATATGAGTGTATACATGAACATGAAAAATCTATCTACACTCCCTCTCTTTCGAAAAAAAGGTTCCAGAGTATCCCCTTTCTATGTCCCAAAATAATGTTTCATATTGTGTTTGGTCAAACATGAAACTTTATTTTAGAATGAAAAATTACAATAATGCAAAGTGTTTTGCCAAGACTGACAGAAGCAAGTGACGAAGAGATAATATCTCCATTCCAAACAGATCCAGCAAATGATGAAGAAACAATAATGCAAAGTGTTTCTGTCAGTGGCAACATACCCATCTCTTTCTTCAAACAAGTAATCTAACATAAAATTTTATTTTTATAATTATAAAAATATGATAAAAATCAGATTTCTTGATGTAAAATACTCCCTCTGTCCCAAAAAGTTTGTTACGTTTAGAAAAAACTGCGTCCCGTAAAGTCCGTTACATTTCTATTTAAAAACCACTTTTACCCCTACTTTTTCATACCCTACCTATCACATCATACCTTTTTTCTAATAATCTATCCATCACATCCTACTTTTACCCATCACATCAAGGGTATTTTTGGAAAGTCAATACCAAAATATCCCTCCCTTAATTTCCCAAAAAGTCAAACCGTCCCATTCTTTTTGGGACGGAGGGAGTATTATATTGATAATATAGGGCAAATATGATGCGTGGAGTACTAGAGTAGTGTAAATTTAGTATTTTGACCATAGATCTCGAATATTTGAGATTATAACTTCATTATAATTTATTTGTTAAGAAAACAGACACAAATCTGCTCTGAATCATATGCCCAAACAATTCACATAACTTCATTAATAATTTCTTGAAGATTGAGAAACCTTACCTTATTATCGGAGTGACAAGTGAATGGATCGAAAAAGACGAGGAGTGAAGCCCTAGATCAATCGGAAAAGATGAACCGGTGGGAGAAGATGAAGAACCTAAAGAGAAAAGATTGAGGACTTTGCAAATCTATAGGTTTTACCTCAGATTTCTAATATGGATTTTTATTTATAGTCCAAGTCAACAATCTGTCAAAATCAATGTTTTATAAGAATCCTCCATAATCTGTAAATTTTTTAATACCATTAAATTTAGAAAGATTTTTTAAAATCTGAATCGAATACATCTAAATTTTAAATGATTTTTTAAAATCTCAATTGAATACCTGTTGACTTTTAAAATCCAAAAAAATCCATCAAAATCCTGATTGAATACACCCCCCTAAATCTAAAAGAAGTCCAGATATAAATATGACATCATCAAAAGATATTGAGAGAAGATGTGAAGCTTGACCAATAGTTCCTTGTATTTTTGAGGTTTTTGAGCAACCATCAGGGGTGATGTGCTGTTTTGGTTGGGGACGAAGTAGAAAAGTGTTATTAGCTAATGGTCTGAAGCACAAGATTCTATAATCTAGGGACCTATATGAGGTCAATGATATAAACAAAGTGGGATTAATAGTATGAGCAATATTTGAATGGTTACTGAAGATGCCTGTTGAGCAGCCTTAAGCTGGCTGATTGTACTCCATATATTCATCAGCTCAAGAACATTATGGTTGCCACCTTTTTGGATTGTCATACCTTTTTTTGGAAACAATCACCTTTCATTAATCAAATAAACAGTTCAATACAAGGAACAAAACAAAAACAACCAAAACTGCTAAAACAAGCTACAAAACCAGTACATAACCATCTGCTCTGCTTGCTTTTGGTATAAACATTAAACTGGAAAATGATCCTTGTAGTTGTTTGCTCCTTATTGATTGGTAGTTAGAGTGCATTTTCTGGTTCCTGGCCTTCCACATTTCATAGTAGCTAGCTGCAATCAAGGCTGCCAGTATTTTCCTAGTCTTCCTGGTGCAACCCTTCTTGTCTTTGGCTTCCATATCATCAACGGTATCTGCAGCTATGTCATAAGAGATGTACAGTCTTGGCAAAAGGACAGGCACAAAGCAAATGGTCAATTGTCTCAATTGCATCCTCACACATAATGTATTTGATATCAACCTGCATAATTTTCTAAGTCTTTCCTTAGTAAGAAACTAAGAATTCTCCTTTTCCATATAAGCCAAGCAATGAACCAGAGTTTAGGAACAGACTAGTTGTTCCAAACCAAGGGGGACCAACCTTGTTTAGGTTTAGAATCCATCAACCAATTATAAGCTTCTTTGACTGTGAAAGTGCTGCCAAACTGCATATTCTAAAAATCAGTTCTGACTTGAAGCAATTTGACTGCAGATTGTCATACCTACCCCCACTCCCCCAGTATCATATTGGTTTTTTTCTTGGAAACCATGTAAAGAATATTACTTATCTTGAGCATGATCCATACACTTGCCATAGGAGTACTGAACACGTTCACCCCTACCATGACCATCTCTTCTTCTATGTCCACGACCTCTTCTTCCATGATTTGCCGGAAACAAAGATTCTGAGGCTGGTAACTAATCCCCAATTGGTGATCCACTTGTGGTGGAACTCAGAGAGACAATTGATGAACTCCTCGGAGTCTCCTCCACCATGGGAATATTAAGATTAGTGTGAGCTTGATTCCGGGCTGGTGCCTTTCTGCAAAGCATGAATTGCAAAGTCTATGTGCCTATGATAAAGTATTTCTAGCTTCTTTGTGAGATCATTTGCTATAAAGTTTTTAATGTGTTGTGGCAGGGGTATAAAAGAGTTGTAGGTTATTAGGATGGACATATTGAGCATTTGTGCTCTTTTGCGCTTGTTGCAACAGGTCGACTGCCATAAGAGAAACACAAACTTATAATTTGCTTTCTTTCATCTAGGGCTGTAAACAAAACATATAATTTTGATTCTATTTGCAATTTGTGTTCAAATATGACAATTCAAATTTTTCAAATTCAAATCCAAATGTACATTTTGATTTGAATGTTAAAAGAATATGAATATGAATACAAGGGTATTCAATTCAAATATTTGAATACATAAATAAAATAAACAAATAACTAAATGCATAGGCTCCCTCCTTTAAAATTCAAATTTAACCAAAGTAATATAATATTACATACATTTAATATTTTAAATGTTCTTACGAGTTAAACACTTAAAGTTCGGGTAACGTTACTAACGTAACATAAATATCTAAAATACATTATTTTTAATAGTTATACTTTGTGAACCATATATATTTAGAACTGCATTACTATGTTTGAACGTAGGGGTAAGGTCTGCATACACACACCCTCCCTAGACCCTCCTATTGTGGGATCTAACTGGGTTGTATATTTGAATAAAATGGACATTGAATATGAATTGAATATGATATTTGAATGTTAAATGGATTAAATGTCAAATATTTGAATGTTAAACGGATTAAAACGGATTACCTTTAAGAATGACTGAGTTTAAAACGAAAACCAAATATCAAAAGCAATAACCAATCAATAAAATTCTTACGATTGCATTCCCCAATGTGATAGTTAGACTCATAGAGAAAGTGAATGTGATGAGACCCATAACTATAGTCCCATTATTGAAACGAGCAACTTTAGACAACTTCACAATTGTTTCAAGAGTGTGGGTTGAATCCACTAGTACAAAGGGGAACACATGTCCATTTGGAGAAGGGTACCTCGTTATTATAGAGATTGATATCGGTGAAATAATCTAGGGTCTAACAATGTTCATTTACCAGTAATGAAATCTGACAACACACACACACACACACATATACATACATACATAAATGATACATATACATACACACACACACACAAAACTACAACAACAACAACAACATTACCTCAGTGCCTCAAAGGCTCCCGCCCATTGCGGGGTAAGGGGGGGTCGGATGTACGCAATGTGACCCCTATGTTCAAAACATAAAGCGGTTGTTTCTAGATAACCAATGATGAACGTCGAAAGTTGCATTGACCAACTGCTACTTCACAATTACAAGAAGCGCAGACAGTTTAGAGAGCTAATTTGCTTTATTCCATCATACCCGAAAGCCAAAAAATAGTGAATATCTGGCTCCACAGGGGAATGGAAATACACACACAAAACTAACATATACAAATATTTACCAATAACTACGAAGAGTAATTTTGATGTTAATTGATGCATGCATACAGAGATAGCATAGAGATTTGTGGAGCAGCACAACATAACCCAGTAGAATCCCACTAAAGTAGGGTCTGGGGAGGGTGCGTGTACTGCAGATCTTGCCCCTACTTGAATGTAGAGAGGCTGTTTCCAAGAGACCAGAGATTTGTGGAGCCATTTTTGTTATTCTGCTTTGCCTCATTTCTGAAGGAAAATATTACTGCCTTGCACTTCCTCTAATTTATATTTCTCATTTGTTTAGCACTTTCAGGTATCAGATCATGATGCTTTGGGAGTTTTAAATTGGCTTGCATCTTCTCAAGCTGCTGAAGATATAAACTCAGATGATGACCTTACTCGTGAGACCATTTTGAGTCCCTTAATGCCTGCAACAACCATAGATAAGGTATTAGAGAAAGCTCATGCAGATTATGAGAATGAATCTCAACAAGAGTGTGTGGACATTCTTGCCACTGTTCTGGATAGAGCTAACGTTGAAGGCTTAGATGGGACATTGTCTTATTTGGTTGAGTCTATTTATCCATGCAAAACTTCTCCAAGCAGAATGATACCTCAAGTGGATGGGTCTTCTGATGGTATTGGGGCTGTTTCATGTGCCAATAAATCATCTGGAACATACAGTGAACCTGGGACCTCTTCAGAAACTGATTTGTTGCACAATGCTAATTTTGGTATGTTCAGTGATCACAAAAAGAGAAGAAAAATGTGGGGTCCTTTGCCTGTTTCATCTGTTCAGAAAGTGAATGACCTTTCATCTACTGCTGGAGTTAGCACAATCAGCAGATGCCACATAAAAGATGATTCTGGTTTGCCTTGCACGACAGGATGTGGAATAAACATATCTCCGAATATAGTAAAGGGATCAAACAGAGAGACTGTTGTTAAATGCTCCATGCGGGACCTAATGAGGAAGAAACGGTGCTACCGTACTGAACCACCTTTATGCACGAGTGAGATGAAAAAGATCCCATCAGTGAAGGAAGATAGAGAAGATTCATGGTTTTGTATTGAAAAGTCATATGAAGAGCAAAACAAAACACACTTGTCTTACTCCATGAACAGGGTCTCAGTTGGTGCTCAGCCGCGAGGATGCGATGAGACTAACACATGTCCTACATCCCGGGTGCAGTTTGAACCTTATGATGGCAATGCTAGGAACCCTGCCAATGGTAAATTGCCTATGCACTCCAGCATTTGCAATACTTTTCCAAGAGACTCATCAAATTCTGAACTATATCATTCTTTACAAGGAAGTGATGTTCACTGTGTTAGGGAAGCAAATGTAGCTTTGCAGAAGCTTTTGCACGGGGAAACTGATCCGTCAGAGCAGTATTCTTTCAGTATGACTTCTATGGGTGCAGTTCAGATGGAGCAATGCGTGCCTAATGATTGTGAAGATATAGATATCTGTTTTCACAATACGAAATCCTCAAATACTAATATTGTTGTTTCTGAGTCGGTTCCATGTGCTCAATCATTAAAATTTGCAAGTGAGAATGAATCTTCTGGTGGAGAGAAATTGCTCCAAAGAGATGCAAATGAGTCAAGCAGCCATTATACTCCAATTGGAGGTCTACCTTTTAAGGATGGAGCTCCATCTTGTACAGAAATAGATTATATGCAAAGATCTGATAAGACTGGTGTAACTGTGAACAAAATGCACTGGGTTTCAACAAAGAGTTGTGAGGCCATGCCAGCAGCACGTGGAGTGACTCTTTCTCTATCTGAAACTTTACCTAGTGGGTGTGATGGGAAAAATACTGACTCGTTCCCTCATAGTCATCCATCTACCACACTCGTAACTGAATCAAGAACTGCTCCCACCCAAACTGTGAATTTGACTTATCCTGAGTCACCCCTTGTGATGAAGTGCAAACATGAACTCGGTCCATGCACTCGCGAAACACTTGGTATCCCTCAGCTCCACCATGAAGATAAGCAAAACTATGATGCTTTATGTGGTCAGGAAATAGTTTCAGAGGAGCTCCCCCCCTTTTTTGGTAGGAGTTCTGTAGAATATCACACCACTTCTAGAGCTTTGGACTATAACGATTGTGGACAAGGTCTACTAGGAGTCCCTTTCCACTGTCAAAGTGATGGTTCCTATTTGTTCATGTTGACCCCTGTCTTCACACCACCACTAGCCAAATGTGTCGAGAAATGGATGACACTTGATTCTGCAGACGTTTCCAATGAGAATAACGATGTATGCTTAACATCCTCCCCATCAATTAAGGGATCCTCTTGGCAGGTAATGCCCATGCAGAATTCTCAGGCTTTGAGTAATAGTCATTGTCTGACAGCACCTGCATCTGTGTCAGGTCTTAAGCCTAATATGGATCTGGTAAATCGGCAAAATAATGGAAGTCATAATGTTGAGACTCAATTTTCTCATGGTGAGAGCAAAAGAATGCAGCAGAGCAAGGGGGATCCTTTAAAAGGTAAACACTCAAGTGATTTGGCAGGGGATTTATCTCAGATATCAGGCCCTGATAGAAAATCAAAACTTACTCCTCTGAGTCAAATTGGATTTCGGGATTCAGCAAGTATTGGTTTTGGGCAGCAGCTAACATTATTGAGCATAGAAGTCCAAGCAGAATCTAGGGGTGATTTAAGACCTGACCCTCGATTTGATGCCATCAGTATTGTAATTCTGGTTGTTTGTGAAGATGATGATCCTGTAGCTGATGCTTATGTACTCCTGCATTGTAATGGTTTGTCTGTTCCAAGAAATCTTGATGCATTATCAGGATGCAAGGTTTGGGATTTCTGTGAAGAGAAGCATTTATTTAGCAAATTTGTGAAGATTTTTTCTTCAATTGATCCAGATGTCGTGATGGGTTGGGATATTCAAGGTGGTTCCCTTGGGTTTCTTGCAGAAAGGGCATCACACATTGGCATTGATTTGCTAAGAAAAATATCGCGTGCACTGTCAGAGACCCATGCACCTTCAAAAGACTATGACGAAGAAAAACGTAGCAATCTTTTCTCGGAACCTATCATTAGGGATTCTGTGCTTTGTGAGGACATGATGATAATAGATGATGAATGGGGCAGAACACATGCCAGTGGTATACATGTTGGTGGTAGAATTGTTCTTAACATTTGGCGTTTGATGCGTGGTGAAGTTAAGCTTAATATGTATACCATCGAAAATGTGGCTGAAGCAGTGTTGAGACGTAAAATTCCTTCCATTCCAGGCAAGGTGTTGACAAATTGGTTTTTAAGTGGTCCTGGGCGTGCACGATTTAGATGCATAGAGTATATTTTGGAGAGAGCAAAGTTGAACATTCAGATTATAAAGGTTGATCTATACTAGTTGGCCTGTAGTCTCGAACGTGCTTAGAAACCGTAACTAAAAAAAAGTCAAGAGAGTGCTCCCAGTGTCATGGCCCACCTTAGATAAAACGATTCCAACCGAGTAAGGGTTTTGATATAACGGTAGAGAGGCCCTTTGGTTGTTCAACGGAAAGTCGGACGTTACCTTACAGACGGAGAACATATGGAACCACAATCTGGATTTTATGCTGATCCTGTTGTTGTCCTTGATTTTCAATCACTTTATCCATCGATGATAATTGCATATAATTTATGCTACAGTACATGTCTTGGAAAAATCACTTCTTCAAAGACCAATATCCTTGGCGTTAGTTCTTATTCACCTGGTAGAAATATTTTGCAGAAGATAAAAGATAAAATACTTCTAACACCAAATGGAGTTATGTTTGTTCCTTCTGATGTTCGTAAAGGAGTCCTTCCACGCATGTTGGAAGAACTCTTGGAAACTAGGATTATGGTCAAACAAGCAATGAAGAAGTTAGATGTTTCCCAGAAGGTACTTAACAGGATATTCAATGCAAGACAACTTGCATTGAAACTTATTTCAAATGTGACATATGGCTATACAGCTGCTGGATTTAGTGGACGAATGCCTTGTGCTGAGCTGGCTGACAGTATAGTTCAATGTGGGCGTAGAACACTGGAAAATGCAATTTCATTTGTAAACACAAATGATAAATGGAAGGCTAAAGTTATTTATGGTGATACTGACAGGTGCGACATCTTGAAAAATTAATCTTGATGGAAGATAATGTGTTTTTGCAGCTTATTTTGTATGCATAAAACATGTTCTCATCATATTATTATGCTAAAAGATTAACTTTAGCACGAGGTTATTCATTTTGTTTTAAATCTACCAGGTCTTGATTGTGTTTTCTTTGCCCGAAATGAAATGAAAAGAATTTTATTTTGTTTCATTACATACAAAATATGATTCTAGTTTATTATACTTATTTGTTTCATTTGTTCATCCAGTATGTTTGTACTACTCAAAGGGTGTTCTCTTAATGATGCCTTTCGAATTGGTAACGAGATTGCAACTGAAGTATCTGCAAGAAACCCTCATCCAGTCACTCTAAAAATGGAAAAGGTGTACCATCCATGTTTTCTCATTACCAAGAAACGATAACAACCTATATCAATACTCTCAGGACTAGTCTCGTTCGGTTATAAACTACGGTTTCCATAACTTTGACAATCCTCTCTAAGTACACCTCGGCACACATTTTGTTACCTTGTTAGTGAGTCTGAGAAAAAACTCGTAGTACTGTAACTCTTCCATACGGGTACACTGTAAATCTAATCAAGAACTTTGTGACTAGAAACTGTTTTATGAAGTACATACACAACACTCTACCTTAAGAAGTTTGGGAATTTGACTTACAGTTATCTATATATCTTAATGTTCAAGAATTTTATGTCCTGGTCGCCTCCTAAAAAAATCAATCTACAATGGTGCAAGGCACTGCAAGATAGCATTCATTGGTGAATGCTTATACCACTGTTTTTCTGCCGGTTGCCAGAGGAGCTTGACTTTTGCTAGTGGTTATCAGAGTTCATAAATCATACATATTTCATTCTTGATGCCTATTGAAATACCATTTTAGTAATCTATGATTAAGCTTAGCTTACAATTTAGCATATTGAGCCCTGTATGTGTGTGTCTGTATTCTGATTACCCTATCTAAGAAATTTTTAAATCGTTGATGTACTTGAATATCAGATTAGAATTATGTCTTGTGTCTCATTGCATTCCTCCAATACCCTTTAAATAGGGAACTAAATGAATGAAGTCAAGAATACCAATTCCTTGTCTTGGAGAGTTTGGTTCATACAGAGAGAAAAAGAAAACTAAAGTAGATAGCTAGTCTACAAGTCAACCTTTATAGCTAAATACATGCACACAATCATGACTGATGAATTAGTTATCACCCCGTCAAGTTGGTGCGTACACGCCATAAGCACCAAGCTTGTTACAAATGTAGCTTCTTTGAGATATTCAGAAAGAATTGGTGAAGATATTTGCGAGTTGATAAGTGGTTTTGACAAATGACATGCTGTTTTCATTGGATAAAATTTATTCCCATATAAATTATAAACTATAAAGGAAAAATTCATTTTCAATATGTTTGATTCTTTCATGAAAATATTGGGGGCAATATGCAGAGGGTCTTGATTCTCACGAATTAATTCCACAGATACTCTAATATATTTAGTTTTGGAGTGATCACTTTAGCCCAATGTGTTCACATGTGGTGAGAGGCTGAGCCATGGCCCTATACTATGCATCAAGACTTGTTTTTGCAAGACCACCTTGCATCTTTTTTCAGAAATAAGATTACCTCCAAAAGAAATACTGAACCGGAAAGCTGTTCACATTGATCTATGAGATCCTGTCCAGACTACACCAGAGTAAACAATAGTGTAGGTCAGTAGGTGTATTAGAGTGTATAAAAACCATTCCTGGGCCACAACCATAAGCTTAAGGTTTTGGTTGAATTGGTTCCTTGGCATGGTATTGGAGCCTTGATGATCAAAAAATCACGAGTTTGAAACTCACCGCCACCCAGTTTAAAAAAATTAAGGTTTCACGGGCAAGGCTCAAAGAAGTCACGCGTGCATGTGAGTTAGCGTGTTAGAGTATATAAAAACCATTCCTGAGCCACAAGTCCACAACCATAAGCTTAAGCTTTTGGTTGAATTGGTTTCTTGACAAGGTCTGTGACCTCGGTATTCCTAAACTCCCTCCATCCCACAAAGAAGCTTATGCATAAAAAAGTTCACTTTCCTGGATCAGAATATGGTTCCCCATGGTGTAGTAAATGTTTAACATTTTGATTCATAGGAGTGTATTCTGGTTTGCAATTTAGCAACCAAATTTCTTCCAAGATGTCATGTGCATACTTTCAGTTACATACAGAAAGTGTATAACTATAACCAATCCCATAAACCTGAATATACCCTTTGCCCTAGAGACCGACTCTGAAACTATCAACATTTCCATCAGGTCCAACCTTAACATTAAAGACCCATTGATAGCTGACAAGGAAATGTTCTTAGGGTGATATAACTAGGGTTTAAGTGATTAAAATCCAGGACTTTCATTTTTTGAATAATAGTGTATTGCCAGTTTGGATGGGAATAATGGAATATGCCTTTTGGACAGTCTTAGGAATAATAAGAATGGATAAAGAAGACACATAAGTATAATAAGTGAAGATAAATGATGGTAAATCAAACAATTTTGAATAAGAGAGTTTGAGAGGAGTGTATACCTTTGCAAGGTGCAATGGGAGGAGGCTGAGGAGCAGAATGAGATGAAGAGGGTGCTGGAGCTGTTAGATTTGATTTAACATGTGTTGAGCCACACGTAGGCAACGTCAGAATCTCCAATCTGATCGAGGACAATGATTGTAACTAGTAAGGGAGGTAAAGAGGCTCTTTGGATGACATAGTGGGGATAAAAATGGATTATGTAATCCCAACTTTAGAACAACCCAGTATAATCCCAACTTCTTGGGGTCAAGACCCCTGTAAAATACAGAGACTGCTTTCGCTAGACCCTTGATGCAGTGCTGCATTTACTACCCAAAACTTCATTGAGACTAAGATGCAAAGGAAGTTTAATTTGCCATTTTGATTTAGTGCATTATTTACCTGAAGCTAAAACATTGTAAATTACGACTATTTTAGCTTCATTGACAATGGACATAATGTCTTGAACAACACGGAAACGGAAGTTAAAAACAAGTGACAGTACCTAATAAACAGTGTCAAATGAAATATATTATATATCAATAGATGTCATTCTGGTTCTGATTGGATTTACTTTTGTTTTTTTATAGCTTTTTTATATATCCCTACGTTGAGAAAACATTGTCCTTTTTATTTATTTATAGGTTAAAGCGTACTTGGTACGTCAGTGGACCAGGATCATATCTGGAAGAGTTGATTTGCAGGATTTTGTTTTTTCAAAGGAGGTACGCTTAGGAACTTACAGTGTACGATCTTACTCACTTCCTCCTGCAGCTATTGTTGCAACCAAAGCAATGAGAACAGACCCTAGGGCGGAACCACGATATGCAGAGCGAGTACCTTATGTTGTAGTACATGGTGAACCTGGTGCTCGGCTTGCTGATCTTGTGGTGGACCCTCTGGACCTCTTAACCATTGATTCACCTCACAGAATAAATGACACATACTACATCCAGAAACAAATTATCCCAGCTTTGCAGCGAGTCTTTGGGCTTGTTGGAGCCGACTTGAACCAATGGTTTCAAGGAATGCCTCGACCAGAACGAGGATCTGTCGGAAAACGTGGTGTTTTTGCTCCAAATGCTCAACGAAAAAGGATCGACTATTATTACCTTTCGAAACATTGTATCTTGTGTGGTGATTTGGTACAGGGATTGGCTTTTCTCTGCCATAATTGTTCTAAGAATGAATCTAGTATTGCTGTAGCTTTGACGGGAAGGACCTCTAAACTGGAAATGGACATGCATCGCCTTGTTGCTGTGAGTACCAATCTTAGTGTAAACGGATTCGAACTTCGAAGTTACTTGATGTGGATGCCTGTTCATAAACTACTTATGAATCAAAATAGATGTTCTTATCTGTACATACTTTTCGTTTCAATTTCGTTCCCTTTCTTCACACCCTCCCATTTTTTCCAAAATCATGCCATCCATGAAAAATCTTTATACACAACTCTCCGATATTGTTGCTCTTCTGGAAACAAAAAAATGTTGTTCATAAGGTTGTTGGTACTGAGCTTTTTATATTTCACAAAGTACAGATAAACATGTTAAACCTTTTTTTGGGTAATGATTTCGTTTTTGTCGTTTTCACCTTCTAGATATGCCGGCATTGTGGAGGTGGAGATTGGGTTCTTGAAAGTGGAGTGAAGTGCACATCTCTGGCTTGTTCCATTTTCTATGAGAGGATGAAGACTATGAAAGAGCTCCACTCGCTTTCTGCAGCGGCTTCAGAAGCAGGTTTCTATCCTAGTTGCACAGTTGAATGGTTCTGACTTATAAGATATACTAGTTCATACATATACATATACCATAATACAAATGTTTATAGGTTAGGTTTGATTTTCATTCTGATTAATCTTCATGTACAGTTTTCACAGCTGTAAATAACAATTAGTCTTGCAGTTATTTGTAGTTTCCCAACACAATTAACCATCGATGAATCGAGCTAACATGACCTTGTGTAGAGCCCGTTTGTTCTGTGGCTCGGTCATACCAGTCGGCACGAAGAGTCAACCGTAAACTCCTCTCGGTCGGTTGTTCTTGGTGTTGATTCCTTATACTGGACTCTTGGTTCTCGTTCGACATCCATCCATTTTTGCAAGCTTTTGGGTCTTTGCCCTATCTTGGTTTATTCTGTCAACATACCTTCTACTTTTGTCCATTGTGCAGGCATTAAAGTATGATGTATTAGATTGTTTAGGTCTATAGGGGCATATGTTTCATAAGTTTATATTCAAAAGAGAGTGTAATAAGCTTTCATTAATGATCAAGATTAGCAAATGAACATTATAATCCTATAGCTTCGAATGATATGGTAAGTTTAACCAATGTTTATTTTATTTTAGATTTTAATTTAATTGATAAATATTCTTCATCTGCTTCTAGTGTTTAGTGGGATACAAGAACGTAAATATCTATAGCCAACATTAAAATATACTCTCCATAGACCTTTCCTAATGTCTTTTTTGTTTGTTTGTAAAAGATCTTTCCATTACTTTTTTTAATATTTAAAATACTACAATTACCTTCACTTATTTTATTTATATTATTACATCCACTTCTTTTGACATGCTCCACTCACTTGTTTAGGGTATTTTAGTAAATATTAAATTTTCTACAACTATTTTTAAAAACTACAAGGGTATGTGCCGCACGCATGGGTAACTTAATTAGTCCAAGGGGAGGTTGTCAAATTCTAACAGCAGTGTGAGAGTTTTATTATTTGTAATAGTTTCTAGTGCTTACTGGGCACGAGATGGCTTCTTTAAGAACTAGATTGAGATTAAACTATGATTTATCTCAATTACGTTCCTCCCATCCTCCCCTATCATAGGTCATTTCTACGGAATATTTTTCTTAAAACTTAATTTTTCTTACATTTTTTTTCTAAAAAATCTATGGAGAGGAAGTTGACAATATATTTTGTGAAGTACAAAAAATTTACAGAATAATACACACACAGATATAGGTTGTGAGTCACAAAGCACACAATTACCAATGCCGGTCAGTAAGAGCTCTTTGCCGCCTATTCGCTAGGTACAAGTAAAGGTGAACTCTTATGTACAATAACATTGAAGAATGGCCAACAAATTTGGACAGACTACAAGTGTTGATTTCTTGTAATCTAAAGTAGGATACACATTTGTATTTAGCTCAATTGAATGACCATTACGGTATTTACATGATAAGGAAAGATATGCAACCAGAAGAATTAATCTGAAACGAAGTAAGTAAACCAAATGTTAAACGCATACAAACATATTTAAAAATACTCAAAATTACAATCATACTAAAGAAAATATAAGCGTCATTGAAGAACAATAGAACATAGAGAAATTGGGGCCAAAATGAAAAAAAAAACTAAGGATTTTATTCGCGGTTAAAATTTGAAATTTGAGAAGTGGAAGGAAATGGGCATGATTGAAGAATGAAGAGAAATTGCAGGGCCGGAATTAAAAAAAAAGGTTTTGAGAAGTTGAAGGAAATGGGCGTAAATGCGTAGATGAGGGTGGGTGATTGAGGAAGTGCTAAATTGTGGGGCCGAAATGGAATAATTAAAAGACCAGAAAATAATGCGGTGAGCGTGGATCGAACACGCGACCTTCAGATCTTCAGTCTGACGCTCTCCCAACTGAGCTATCCCCGCAAGTGGTTTAATTCAAGTCTACACTCTATATATTACACAAAAATCATAGCGATTGCGCCATTGGGCTCGAAACGCTTTTCTGATAATGCTAGGCGTTAAAACCAATTTGGGCTGAAGATGGGCCATTTTTTATTATTTTAAATTATCATGCCTCTAATGAATAATTTTTTTGTTAACTTATACTCCGTAATAATAATATACTCGTATCTTAACTTGTTAAAATCTATAGATTATATAAAATCAAAGGATTATTTTAAGTTTACGCTGAGAGAGATTTTAACATAGCCTTCAGTAGGATTTTGTCTGATTACAAATATTTATAAATCTATCAATTTTTGAATACTGTCATATTTGGAAGGATTTTTTAAAATCTGGATTGAATACAGTCAGATTTTAAATGATTTTTTAAAATTTGAATAGAATACAGTTAAACAATCAGACAAAATCCTATTGAAAACTATGTTAAAATCTCTCTAATTCTTCGTAAACTTAAAATAATCTTTTGATTTTATATAATCCATAGATTCTAACAAATCTATCAAAAAAACTTTTAAACTCTGAATTGATTGCACTCCAAAGTAAAAGAGTAATGCTAGAGTCACAAACAAACAGTTCACAAAATTCACAAACTTGTCTTTTTAGCACTTTTTTAGAGATAAGATGTACTCAAATAATAAAAGATATTTTAATTTAAAATCCACAAAAAGCAAGTTTGTGAAGTTTGTGAACTATATGTTTGTGACTCTAGCATTTTCCAAAGTAAAATTCAATTCTATTTGCCGCCATATTTATTGCGGAGCACCAAAATTTCTAAACAAACAAAAATGTGCCTATCCACAATGTCCATATATAGTCAAGGGACCAGGGTGACAATTAAGTCATGGTGACTTTGCATGGCAACCACGTCACATTTTGAAATGGTGGAGGAGGTCTTTACACATTTAAATTTAGTGAATAGAAAATGGTTAAATAAAAATTATTTGATTTATTAAAATTATATCTTAAAATTTATCTTTTTAATATATAAATATATATATATATATATATTATATATATATATATATATATATATATATATATATATATATATATATATAAGGAGACAACTATATATACGTTTAAGTATAAAGAGATTAACCATGTTCTCCCCAACGTATTTTTTTACTTATTATTTATTTTTATTGGTCAGATTAAAATAGCTTTAAATATAATTACATTCAGATCAGATCAGACCAAATCAAATCAGATCAGAACTTATTTCAATCTGATCATCAGGCGAAGAGAACATGACATAACTTTAAGATGTAATTTTGATATAATATTTTTTCATAACATTCGTTTATTTAATATGTGATAAAAAAAGACTATAAGAATCTAAGTAGGGTGATAATTTTGGGACTAATGAAATATCTTTTTTGTCTATATTTTTTTAAATATTTTTTGATTTTAAATTTTACATTAATACTCTCTTCGTCCCATAATTTTCTTCATATTTTCTTTTTTACGGTCGCTAATATACTACTATAACTATTAATATTTCTATTTTTATATTATTTTATACTTTAAAAATATTATGTTTTTAAACTTTATTTCAAAATAAATTGATTGATATTAAATTTGTGTCATAATTGAATATATTTTTTGATCTCTATATTTTAGAGTCAAAGTTAAAAACTTTCGACCAAGAAAAAGTTAACAGGAAGACAATTCTGAGATGAAGCGAGTATTTAAATAAGTTAGATCAAATTTTTGTTTGGTTTTTTTATGAAAATCAAACTTGGTTTGTTCTTTGGGGTATATAATCATTTTTGTGTGTTATTGAATCGATTAATACGTAGCATTCGTTCTTATTTTTTTAACTTAATGACGCATATGAAACCAATATTTTGCCTTCGCTAGGATTCGTACTTTGGTAAACTTTTACACGAATCTTGAAAAATCATTGTGTTACCACTGAAGTTAGGGAAAAAGTTCATAATCAAACTTTGTTAATTGCAACATAATGACATTTGTTGTGTTGTCTGCCGGCATTGCCATTAATAATTTTCCAAAAGTTCAAAACTTTAAATTTCAAACTCTGGGAGCGACCACATGGCTATAATTAAGACAAGGAATTCAAAAAGATTTTAATTTTCCACATTTCATTAATGAATAATGACCCCCTTTTGCTATAACTTTCAGTAATCTTCATTGCCAAAGTTTTTTGGGCTTTCTAATTTTATTTTTCTGTTCATTTTTTGGCTTTCTTGATTTCTTGCCTTTTTGAAACCGAAGTAACTTGCTTTGACTAGTTGCCTTTCTTGCAACCAGATAGAAAATTGATTCACAAACGGAGTAATAATAATAATAAGAAGAAAATATAAAACCCCATATATGGATCTGATTAGGAAATTGCTCATATCACTAATTGCTGCATCTTCAACGCTGTGTGCTACCATATTCTTGCTCATGGGGTGCTTCTGGGTTTATCAAAGAAAGAAAATCAAGAAATCTCACAGGGACGCCATTCATATTCCACCAGGTTAAAATTTCTTTTTTCTTTCTCCACCCATAGATGTCTCTGATCTCCGTCCAAAATATATGCTGTTCACTTTCCAAGAATTTCAAGAAATGTGTTTGAAATTACAAAACAAATCCTTGAAATTAAAGGGTATATCTGGTTATTCAGAATAATGTAGTTTTCATTAAATGTCAACCATGTTAATTCTAACAAAAAACTTTCTTGTTTGACTTTCAGAGATGGATTTTAAGAAAAAAGGTGTTGAAAAATGAAAACTTTATGGTTTAATTTTGTTTAGAGGAAAGAGAAGAGTTGTGAGCTATTCATTCATTCTTTTAAAAAGAAAGTTAAGTATTTTTGTAGGACAGACATAAAGGGAAATGTTGAATAATTTGTTCTTAGATGGTATATTTAATATTTTAGAATAATTTGTTCTTTAAAATATGGTAAGCTTGCAATGAATTCTGGACTTCCAAAAAGAAGACGCGAACAAAATCTGGACGGAGGGAGTGCATGAGAAGTGTTTGTTTTTTGAGATGTTTATGTTCTGATATTGTTTTCTTTGAATGTTTTTGCTCTGAAGATATTGTTAATGGGCATCCATTTTCATCATACATTAGAAAACAGACCTCTTTGAAGTCAAGTATTTGGAAAGGGCATGTTTCTTTGTGGGAATATGACACACTTGAATCAGCCACAAAGAGTTTTCAAGAGAGTGAGATCTTAGGTGGAGGGGGGTTTGGGTCTGTGTACAAGGGAAAAGTAGAAGAGAACTTTTATGTTGCTGTGAAGAGGCTTGAAGTTGGAAGACCAGATTCAGTAACAACATTTGAGGTTCCAATAAACTTCTTTGTTATGTTCTCTATAATTGTCGACATTTTCTGATATTTATCGAGATTCTAGAAAAATTTCTTGATCGAGACTTCAGAATATTGAAATTTGAATGAATATTTATAAAATATTGGGATATTTTTCATCGTTTTTTACCCTCTAAACGGTAATGGTTGGGTGTGTTTGTTGGCAATTGCAGACTGAGAAAGAGGTATTGAGTGCAATTCAGCATCCAAATATAATTTCACTGTTGGGATATAGCATTCATGCTGAGACCAGGCTGCTAGTTTATGAATTGATGCAGAATGGTTCTCTGGAAAATCAACTGCATGGTAAAACTACATTTTGGCTACCCAACTGCGCACAGAGAATGAATAATGGGAATGTGAAAATCTCAACTACCTAACGTAACCGTCTGATTTTCTTAATCTTCCATTGGATTAGGACCCTCTCATGGATCGGCATTAACGTGGAACCGCAGAATGAAAATTGCCCTTGATATTGCAAGGTTTGATATTCTATCCGTGCTTCTTTGTGTACTTTGTTTGAGCCTAAGGTCTCTTGGAAACAACCTTTCTACTTTTGAATAAGGGTAAGGTCAGTACACGCACCCTACCCAGACCCTAAATTCTGAGGGATTTAGCACAAAAACAAGGCTTTCATTTTGGATGTGAAGTAACTGAGTTTTTTTTTTAATTTGATCAGGGGATTAGAATATTTACATGAACGCTGCAAACCGCCCGTCATCCATAGAGACCTGAAATCCTCAAACATTCTTCTAGATGCCAACTTCAATGCCAAGGTACATTCTTTGTAAAATGTAAATTTCAGTCTGAGTTCCTAGATTGAAATTGCATTTTCAGCTTTCAGATTTCGGTCTTGCTGTGCGTCACATGGCTCGAAACAAGAACAAGATTAAGCTCTCAGGAACTGTTGGCTATGTAGCTCCAGAGTACCTACTAGATGGTATGATATCTAAGTTGTTCTTTAAAGCTTATTTAACCAAGGGCAACTAAGATACATTTTAAAATCAATATGTATATATATTTGACAGTTGACACTTCCTGATGAAGATGCCAAATTGATTTGATCTTTTTGCAGGAATACTAACAGAGAAAAGTGATGTCTATGGCTTTGGAGTTGTGCTTTTAGAGCTTCTACTAGGAAGAAGGCCAATGGAGAAACTGGAACCAGCTCAATGCCAGTCTATCGTCACGTGGGTAGGAATCGTGAAGATTCACTCGCTTCATTTATATTATAATAAGTATATAATATAATATAAGTTCTTATGGAACACAGGCCATGCCACAACTCACAGACAGATCAAAGCTTCCAAGCATTGTTGATCCCGCGATTCGCGACTCAATGGACATCAAGCATCTCTGCCAGGTTCTTTCTTTTTCTTCTTTTAAGTTTTGCCATCTCAAGATTTGCCATCTTTGCCAGGTGAATAATGCACTAAATCAAAATGGCACCATAAACTTCCCTTCTTGCTCACAAATTACAATGAAGTTTTGGGTAGTAAATGCAGCAATGCCATTCCCATCCCAATTATGAGAATCTCTTTTTGGGCTTTTTTTTTTAAAGGTTGCAGCTGTTGCTGTGCTCTGCGTTCAGCCGGAGCCAAGTTATCGTCCATTGATAACAGACGTGTTGCATTCTCTTATACCTCTGGTACCCATTCATCTTGGTGGGACGCTAAGTGTTTCTCAGGAACTGTGATTTTCAGGCATTGATCTTCGCGGGACGCTTCAAGTTTCTCAACAATCACTGAGGTTTTTTTTGGTCATGGAACTAATAACATCTCACTGACATCTCTTCTCTCCATCTCTCTACTTTGGATCTAGACATCCATTGAGAATGATAAAGAGAGTCACATTACATATTTCCTCTTGTGATGTGAATGATGAGCCTGTTTGGGAATAGCGTTAGAGATTAACGTTAGCGTTTTGGATAAAATTTTAATGGTGCAGATTACTTTGAAAACGCTAACGCTAAACGCTTGCCGTAGATAGCCTTTTTCAAAACGTCGACGCTAATCTCTAACGCTATTCCCAAACAGACCCGATATCTCCCAAATATTTCAACTGTAATTTAGATGAGTGAGGGATATATAATGAGAACAGAATCCATACAATATTCTTTGAATGGATTGGAAAAAAGATAATGGCCTTGTTTGGAAACATCGTTTAATGCTTCTATTTATGCCCAGTCAAATAATTAAAAATAGATAAAAGGTAAATTGACTTCCTTATTTGGAGTTTGCTAATTTAATATGGAGTATGATAGATTAAATGCTTTCATAGACAAAATCTTCTTTCTTTAATACTTTTCATATGTAATAAGAAATATATTAAATTATTTTTGGCTTAGATTGATGTATACTTGGCCAAAAAAAGTATATATTTAAAAAAAAAATTATTTGTTTCTTTTTTGGAGAACAAGATCTATCCCTATATAAAGGACTATTCTCCTTTGTGTGTGGCAGTTTAGGTTTTGAGATTAATATGAGAGAAATCCCTAAATAAGAGCAAAAAATAGAAAATATATAAATAGGAGTTCATACTATCATCATTACACTGTTACACGCACCACATTGTCATACCTCAACCGTCATACTATCATTCTCACACTTTCACTCATCGCTGCCAGTCACCGGAGTGCCACTGCCGGTCACCGACGTTAACTGGTAGTCCCTCGACGGTTGACTTATTACATTGCAAAATCACACAATCATCACTTTTTTTATAATCAAACTATCAATACTCTTACATGGCAGTGCCATTAGACTCCTATTAATTAGAAGTTTAAACAAGATGACTCCTGTTTTGGTATTTTAGATATATATTTTATTTTTATATAGGGAAATTCCTTTTAATATAAGCTTTTGGTTTGTGAGTTCATATATTCTAGTTAGATTCTTGAAAGAAGTAATGTTTATTTCAATTCCTTTCAATATTTTTCATGTCTTTAATTTTTTAATATATCACAATTTTTTCTAATTTTTTTCAATTCTCCTGTTTTTTCTCATTATTTCTCGTTTCAGTCATTCCTTTTTTAGTTTTTTTTAGCATTCTGCTCTATTTAGCAATCTAAATAAACAATGTCTCAATATAAAAACTAAAGAATTCAATTAAAAATAAATTTAATTGGTCAATTAAATTTTGTGTTATAAGTTTTTTGAAGTTCACAAAATATATTTTAAAAAATGTTTATTTGATTATTTTACTAAAAAAATAAATACGGCAAAGGAAATTTTTGTTTGCACGTGTGCAAGATTGAGTTTAGAAAATCATTTTAATCAAGAATACCCAACTATTCTCATTGATTTTAATCAAGAATCCAAACTCTAATCTCCCATATTCTAAATTGTGTTTTTGTTCTTGTTCTTAAATCTTTATTTATACTTTGGCTAAAAGAGTCTTGTTTTTGTTTTGATTTTATACACACACATTGAGCTTGTGTGAATATACCTATATTTTCTCATATTTATAATATTGATCTTGTATTGTTTTAAAGAGTATAACATTCATTCTTCACCAGTCAAAGATTGATATGTTTCTTTATCATAGACCAAAATGAAGGTGTATGTTGAATATTTTTTTGTATTTTAAGACACATTCTTCATCAATTGTAACGGTCGAGAATAACCGTATAAATCCTTGTGTAGACGGTTAAGGATAGCCATGAAATTCTTGGGTAAAAGGTTCAAGGATAACCTTCAAATTCTTGGGAGAAAAGGTTGAAGATAGCCTTCAAATCTTTGTTGTAGCGGTTCGAGATAGCCGTTGTGAAATCTCGAGGTGAATCCTATTGGCAAGGGTTGTTTGCCAAATCTAGTATTGTACTTTCACGGAGTTCAAGAGGCGGAGACTTAGTGAATTCGAATATCTTTAAGGAGCAGCATTAAGGTACCTAAGATTTAATTAGTAAAATGGTCATAACTTCTTCAATACTTATTGGAATTGAGCGATTCAAAAACAGGCAATCTCGTATTGAAAAAATTTACACCTTTTGTTTTGTAAGTTTTTTGAAATTCGCAAAATATATTTTTTGAAAATATTTATTTGAATATTTTACTAAAAAAACAAATACCCAATGAAAAATATTTTTATATGTGTGCAAGATTCAGTTTAAAAAATCGTTTTAAGCATGTTTATGAGTGCATATTATTATGCTTGTGAATATAGGCATATAAAATAATCACATTCTTAAATTTAATTCTACCTATATTTTACATTAGTTTGGTGTTTCAACTTCTTTTTTGAGAGTCGTTACATAATAAAATTATTTTTAAAAAAATGGAATTTCGCACATGAAAACGAAATAGGATAGGAAGAGTTTTGATGAACGAGGGAAGTAATTAAAAACCCAGAAAAAAATTAATTGGCAAAAACATATACTCCCTCCGTACCAAAAAGATTTACACTTTTCAAAAAAATTGTGTCCCACAATCTCCTACCCGTTTCTATTAAAAAACCACTTTTACCCCTTACTTTTTCAAACCCTACCTATCACATCATACTTTTTTCCTAATAATATACATATCACATCCTACTTTTACCCATCACATCAAGGGTATTTTTGGAAAGTCAACACAAAATTATTACTCCCTTAGTTTCTACTTTAGTCAAAATGGGTAATACTTTATGGGACGGAGAGAGTACAAGAGGACAAGCAGCGGCGAAGGGGTGGCCTGCCATGCCATGCCAGACCACTTCAGCAAAATTTCTTATTTTTGGCTTTCCTCCCCATGCATGGAGAGGTTTATGCGTGGCAGTCCTCATCCTTTCTTCTTTTGATAAAAAAACCCGTTTTTGTAATAAGGTGAAGTAGTTTTTGATAAAATAAATAATTAAAATAATTTTTAATATTTAAAACACACAAAAAGTGTAAAACGTAACAAAAACAATAACTTGTCACTCCACTCACATATCATTTACTATTTCATTAGTTAAAATAATCCATGTCAGCATTACTTGGGCAAACACATTTAAAGATAATAAAGAAAAATGAGCAAAGATCACATGGAAATGGAGAATAGGGACAACTTGTTGACACTTGGATGATCGATAGTACCCTCTTCTACACGAACTTGTGAAAACACAAATAAAGAATAGTCAAAGATACAAAGGCTGGACAAATCCCATGGGCTGCGGCATAATTAATCGGGAGAAATTGAGAATCTAAAATGTATCAATTATTAATTGGTCATATTATTCATATACAGATGTGATATGCTCATATTTGATAAATTATTTTTTTTTCATTTAGAATTTAGAGCTAATTTATATTTCTCTACCCACTATTTGTTTTTGCTACTTTAATTTTGTTGTATAGTTCATTATTGACCATGTTTGGTCATTGACCATTGACTATCTTTAGTCCACCTTTTTTTTTGCCAAATTTGATCCTTAAGTTTAGGTAAAATTTGTAGTTTGACTCCACACAATTTAATACGAGTGTATTGTATATACATACATATAGTTTGTTGTAATTAAATGATAAACTTTCTGTTTAAAAAATGGTAAACTTTCTAAAAATACATAGGTTATAAATAAATTGTAGACTTGTATCCAAATCAATTGATAATTATTCCGTAGAATATAATTTAATACGAGTAGATTTATTTTTAGCTTGAGCTCGTGAAGAATATGTGCCAAAACGAATTTGAGTATTTGTCAGTATTTAAGTTTTGAAATAATTAAGCATCAATTAAAGGCCGGTATATCAATTAAAGCTCAACTTATTTTTTGATAAGCTTACTCAAGTTATTTTTTGTGTGTTTAGGTGTTAAGTTCTAGAAAGTTAACGTTTTTCATTAAAAGCTTTTCAAATAGAGATGAATGTTTTTTTTTAATGAAAATATAGATGAATGTTATTACACAAATTTAAAAAAAAGAAAGATAAATCAAGTGCTCACAAACTTTTCTATATTCAAATAAACTCGTTAAAAATATTAGCGAATCGAAGTGGAATAATTCTATCCCAACCTTTTCGAGCTGGGTTTAACCACGATTTGACCGATTCAAGCTCGCAAAGTTTATGATTGGGTTCAACTCTTTATCACCCCTAAAAAAATATAATTTTGAAACATAATTAGTATTATTAATAACAACATTTTTCTCGATGAATACTAAACAATAATAATTTTTAATCAAAACTAAAGCAAAAGCTTGTTTGATGAAAAAAGGTAGCAATAAATTAAGACACTTTTTGATTCTACAAGGCTTAATTAAAACCCATATATCCATAATTGTAGAAGCTCGTAGTTAGACTTTATTTCATCAATATCCCGATTCTCATCATTCTTTCAAAATTTATGTCATTTCCCTTCCTCGTTGAGATATTTTTACGTCAATGTCTCTTTAGAATAAAATACCCTTTAAATATTAGGCGAATAGTTCTGTTGCCGGCCGCCTCATGTGGTTTTGGAAATAGGCACCACGTATGCTCCCTCTCTTTTTTCTTCATTATATTGTTTGTTATCTTGATCTTTCTTCTCTTTTTTCATATAAATGTTTTTTAAATTCTTTTTAAAATGTACCATTTTTAAAATGTTTAAACTCAAAATTTTTGTGTTCGAAATAAAAATCAATGAAAAAAAATTAACTTGTAAACTTCATTTGTCTCAAATTAAGTAATATTTTTTGTTCTGAAAACGTCCTTAGTTTTTTTTTGAACCTATTGGAAGAAAAACCAACAGATTCTCTTCCGTGCATTTTTCAAATAACCAAAATAAATAAAATAAAAAGATATAGAGTGACAAACAGCTAAAGGTGTATCAAATTAAATAAACAGCTAAAGGAGACACTAGCATAATTTTTTTATTTATTTTCCAACTATAAGAAAAAAAAATAAAAAACAGCTAAAGGCCAAAGCCATGTGGGAAGGTCGCAATCCAACAAATGCTACATACTAGGAGACCCATGTTCACAAGCTAGGAAAATATGGAAGAACATGCAAAATGTGTGTAGGACTATTATTTTTATTATTAATTTTTTTGAGCTCTTTCTTCGTTTTTTTCCAATTATCATACCTCATCTTTTAGACTTTAGACTTTAATTATTACTACTTAATGTGTCTTACAAACTTTTTATTGTTTCTTTTCTATTGAAAAAATATTTTTACGCAATCACATCATATCTATTCACTAAAAATCTACTTACCATATTCTATTTTTATGCATCACATCAAAAGTAATCTTGAAGGCTCAATATAAAAATATCTCTTTTTTATATCTCATAAAAATCAAAAGAAGGACTTTGCAGAACAAAGGTAGTACAAGATTTGAGACTCACTTCATACTTAATACAAGTGGAGTATTCAAATTTTATTTAAAATTAATACGTAGTATTGTATTGGTTCTACAAAATCTAATTACCGATTTTCGATCAGTTAAAACTAATGCGAATATATAATATTTCTGTAATCCTTTACAAACATCACATACAAAACATGCCAGTTAGAGTGAATAGATATTCTTGACCCTCAATTATAAACTTAATGTCTTTTTTTATTATTAAGTTGCATTTTTTAGGTAACATCAAAGTCTTGCTTACATAGATGTCATTCAATAACATTTAATTTCAATATTAAATTGATCAATTCAATTTTATTCAAACCCAATATTTATTAGTTCACTTCAATTAAATTCAGTTTGGTTATGTTCAATAAAGTTCAATACTAATATTAATATTAATAATGTTTATATTTAAATTACTACTAGTGCCACTAACAGTTTTACGTACTCCGCATTATTCATATTTTTAAAGGATGAACCTCATCTCCGAGTGCCACTTAGCACCGATCGGATAGTTCACTAAAAGAAAGAAAAAATATTTCTTTCTGAGAGGAAAAAAATCACTTTTCTTTTCTTTGGATGAAAGTTCATTTTCTCAGTAATTACTCGAGCGCTCTAATTTCACAAACAAAGCAAAAGGTTTCCTCCACTCCTCACTCACTCCCTCTCCCGTCCCCCAGCCCTCACTCAAACCTTAGAGAAATGAGCTCTATAATGAAAATTCGCTAGCTATCATATATAAAAAACAAATTAGATGTGCTGCCTAAAATATTTTAAAATTATTTCAAAATATCTTTGTTTTTCATTCAAATATTGATAATGTACTAATGAATTGATACTATATTGTAATAGATTTAATAACACTAAAAACTAAACAATCTACTAATTAAAAAAATCCCTTAGCTTCCTAGCAAAAAATACTCCGTAGATACCTACATTGGAAAAAAAATTATTCCTACAAAATAGTAGAAAATGTGGGAGTGGCGAGGTGGGGGTGGGAATGAACATATTTACATACAATAATATTATTGCCATGAAATAATTATATTATAATATTAATATAACTTCATCCCAAACTTTTATCTTTAATTTCCTCCTTAATCTTTTAATTTATTTTATCTACATATCCCATTGATGATCTGATATTCTGATACATATCATTAGCACAACATGCATGTGCTTGCCACGAAATAAAGTTTTACGGAGTACTATTTATTTACTCCCTAATTAACTATTTTGTTAATTAATGTAAATTAACTGCATGTTGTCTAGTGGCTTGCAATATTTTTAAAAAAATATATAGCATGCATAAGATTTGGGTATATGATTACTATTATGATACATACATACATACATATACATACATACATATACACACACACACACATATATATATATATATGTAATCACAGTAATAATGGTGCATGTTAAAATATTAATTTAATTTATTGGTCTTGCACAAAGATAATTATATTGACTCAATGGTCATGCATGTCTTCACGCCATCACTAGCTAGCTTTGATCTTTTCCAAAAACTATAATGTAAATTAAATAATTTTGTATGAAATCTTTTTAGATATTAGTATATGATCTGTTTTGTTCTTTTCCAATTCATTCACAGTATATAATCTCCATCGAAAGTGTAAATTTTGGACCCGCCTCGAAAAATGATTTACACTTTGGACCCAATTTTATTATTTTAGAATAGAGTAAATTCTATAATTGGTCCTTTATAACAGGGGAGTTTCCCTATTTAGTCCTCTATTATTAAATATTATCCAAGTGGTCTTTCTTTTATAGGTATCTTTCTACAAATAGTCTTTTTTTATATTCAATCATGTTGGTGTTAATTTGAGGGGTAAAAGCGTAATTTCACAATGATAATATATCTTTTTTGTCCTACACAATTACAAAGGCTGTTTCGTTTGCGTCGTTTGTGAATTATAGTCACTTTTTACGACAACTATATTCTACAAATGTGATCTTTCGTCAGAATCCTAGCCCGCAATCATAGTCATTATTTTGTGTTATCCGCTTAACCAATATCAGAACACGTCACTAGACATAATGTTGACTTCAAATTATATTTTTAGCCTTTAAATTAATACCAACACGGCATAAGATCAAAAAAGGACCATTTGAGGAAAGATACTCTTAAAAAAAGGACTACATGGGTAATATTTGATAATAGAGGACTAAATATGGAAATCTCCTGCTATAAAGGACCAATTATGGAATTTACTCTTTAGAATATTTATGCTACAAAATTAATGATGAATTTAAAACTATGTGGCCCTGAAATTTTAAGGGCCCTATGCGGTTAGCCATTTTGCACATCTTCTGAGCCACTCATGCGTGTTTGGCAGTGCTGTGATCTGAAGAATTTAATTTTTTTTACTTTATGTGATTATGTTGTTTGTTATGTCAGCTTCTATTTTGCTCCACCACCATTTTACATATAGAACATCGTTTCGAAGTCACAGATATAAAGCTAAGGTGTTTTTGTTTTTAGCTTTTGTGAAAAAAACTGCTTTACTCACTAGTCACAAATTCAACCACCGAACAAAATAGAAAGTTACTCACTCTGTAGTACTCCCTCCGTCCCCATGTATTTGTTCACTTTCATTTTTGCACACCATCCAATGCACTTCTTTAATCCATTTTATCTTGTAATTTGTATATTAAAAAATTATAAAAATTATATATTAATAATCTATATGTTAAGACAAATCAAACAAGATCACACATGACTATATTTAGGCTTACATATTGAGAGAATTTGATGAGTCAAAGTGCTTAGATGAACAGTTGCAAAAGTCAAATGTGGACAAATACAGGGGGACGGAGGGAGTATGTCCTAATATATTTTATGTTTTTTTTCAAGTAAAATTAAATAAAGTCTAATTATCAATTAATTTCTATTTATATTGCATATTAATATAATGAAATTAAATTTTGAATTATATAAATAATACTCCTAAATCTAATAAATCCGTGAATCCTGAAAACTAATACGCGAATTACGTGGTCCGAGTCCTGTATCCAGGTGACGAGGGGGCATACTTGAGGACGATGGGGAGCCGCCCATCTTGGTTGGTTCTCTTGGACGCATTGAAACCGGCCCATGTTCTTTTTCTTTTTCATTTTCTCTCCTAAATCACAATTTGAATTTGTTTCTCATTTTTAAGTTTTTTTTTTTAAATGTCAAAAGAGGATATAGTATTGAAGTCGCTAGTTCATCCGTCGATCGCAGATCTCAAATCTTCCGATCGATCATCGTCGACCCGACAAAGATCGAATTTCATTGCGGAAGACTTTTGCAGCGCCGCAGCGGAGGCGATCGTGTCAATCGCAGCCACCTCCCGATCATCGCCGACGGCTCCAACTCCCCATCCACGACCAGGACTGCCGGTTGTGGTTCACATGCGTGCTTCTTACTCAGTTGTAGTTGTGGTGTTGGATATTTAAAAACTACTCCCTTCACTATTAAAAACCTTTATTGTTTTAGTTTTGTAGTTAAATAGTGACATTTCTTTACCATAAATTAAACATAATCTAAATAAATAAATGACATAAAAATTTTATATATCAAAACTATATTCTAAAATAAACTCAATTATATTCAACTTATATTATAATTAAGTATATTTTTCTCACAGTTTGTAATTAAAGTATGTCACTATTTGACCAAAAAAATCAAAAGATGAAAAATTTTTAGGACCCAATGAAATACATCTCAAGTTATGGTTCTGACAAGAATACTTATTTACTGACGAAAAACACTTGTAAACAAAAAATTATCATAGACCTGAAAAACAAAATTATCAAAAATAGTAAATCTGAAATATTAAGTATGAAATGTTTTTCGAGCTCAAATCCAAATGAAGTTTTTTTTAAAAAAAAATAAATTCACGAATTGGGACCACTCAAACTAAAAGAAAAATTTATTTTAAAATATGAATCCCATATTTTTGAGTCTTGAGAAGTCTACTTCAATCCCAAACCGAATATTTTTAAAGTGCAGATTTTTTGTGCTCTTTTAAATGAATTGGGGTTGCGGTCAACTAGTCAAAGTGCGGTCCCATTGTATTATTTGCAAAACCTATCAAAACCCCCCAAATTAGCATTATGGATTATGAGAAAAGATATGTTTTTTGTCCACTCCATGGACCCAACTATTTATATGCTCTTATGTTATAAACACCACATTCCCCTCCCCTGCCTCACAATTAGCCTCATCCTTGACTCATTTCAACAACAAAACCCCCTTAATTTCCAACAACACCAAATCACTTGACCCAAACACCCCTCCCATCCAAAACTCTCATCATAGTTTGTGCAATAGCATTCCACAATGGCTCGATCCCAACAACGCTACCGCGGTGTCCGACAACGGCATTGGGGTTCGTGGGTATCTGAAATCCGTCACCCGTTGCTGTAAGTTGTTTAAAATTTCTCTGCTTTAATTTTTCAGTTTAACGGTTTTATCTGGCTCGCAAAAAGAATCGGGTTATCTTATGGGCGTGTTTGGTTTGTAGGAAAATGAGAATTTGGTTAGGCACGTTCGAGACAGCAGAGGATGCTGCGAGAGCGTACGATGAAGCTGCGAAACTAATGTGCGGCCCGAGGGCCCGAACTAACTTCCCCTACGACCCAAACACGCCCCAAACATCCTCGGCCAAGTTACTCTCCCCAGCCTTAATAGCTAAACTACAAAAATGTCACCTTCAAGCCTCCCTTCAATTGGAGAAAGAATCGTTGCCACAGAGCCACCCCTCGAAATCACTCAATCCATCCGCTATTTTCGGACACCAGGACACAGATGCCGCCTTCTGGTTTTCGGAGAAAAAACCTCAAATAGCATTGCCACCGTTTGATTTGCAGCCGGTGGCAAACGCGAATTGGGCGGTTGGAGGAGCAACGGAAAACAACCGGAACAATACACAATTCCTAAAAACACTTGAAGAAGACCACATTGAACAAATGATTGAGGAGCTTATTCATTATGGAACAATTGAGCTCTGCTCTATGGGGCTTTAAACTATGTTGACCAAATTATTCAAATAAGTGTCACTATGTTGTCTTCTTCAAAATGTCCGTTTATTGGGAATCAAGAGACGTTTTGCCTTTGAAATCTTTTCTATTTTTTTAAAATGGCATTTTCATCCGATTTGAACACTACTTTTAAATGGTTCATCTAAAAGCTGAGTCAAAGCCTATACAACAAATATAATAACCTCTAACATTTCGACTGTAAAAAGTCAAATTTAGACAAATACCCCAAAATAGAGATAGTAAAAATTGCTGGAATGAGCAAATATTTACCTATTATGGATAGGTTAGTTTTCCCTCTATTTCTAATAAGAAATTCCATGGCAAGTGAGAGGGTGATGGTGATGTATCTTGTATGTACATTATACGGAGTATAGTTTTTACTGAAGTTGCAATATAATTGAATTTACTGATGTTTTACCCACTACGTACATTTGGACCCGACCTAGGTTTTGCTCTTGACTTTGATTTGAGTGAGAGACAAGTTTGTAATGAATTTTTTTGTTGATTTGTTTAATTAAATATAATAATTTATTGTAGAAATTTGTGTACAAATGTTCTCCCGCTACATTTCACTATTCACATCAAGTATATAGGTAATGAGTAATGCTTACATGCTCTCAAAGACCATATTTAAAAATGGACCTTTTCATATTTTTCATGGATTTGTATGTGTATATTTTTTTATTTTTTTTTTGAAAAAGCCCACTTCTTTAATGTTACAAATGCACTAAGATGCATAAAATGAGCATAGACCTTGATTTTACGGAAGAATTTGCCATAGAATAATTACTAGTGAGCTTTAAACACGACCCACTCACTAATATAAGCACATTTATTAATAAATACCCACCAACACTATCCTTAAAGTTCCCACATGAATAGTATGAAGGTTTAATATAGATGCATGCAGCTTGAGATGCAAGCTAATGGTATGGTAGGCCAAGGGAGACCAGGCAAGTGAAATAAGGCTTAGTAAAGAGTGTACTTCCTCAGTAACCGTCTAGTCGCGCTCAAAAGGTTATGACTTCCTAACAGATTTAATACATATTTTTTTGAATATTTTATTTTTATTCATTGCAGCAAATGCTATCATGAATTTAAAAAGTTTAAAAATAATGGTCATAATTGGTTGGATCGATCCGAACATGATGACACTGAGTCACGAACATGTAGTTCTAAATTCGAATCCGACCTGACCCGCTGATTTTCCAGCTCTAGTCATAATACTAAGTTTTTTAAAAAAAATTCAATCACATACTTTTCATTTTAAAACAATTTTTTTAAAAAAATTTTTGAAAAATGTAAATAAAAAATTGAATAAGAATAGCCAAGCCCACATTTAATATTCCATATGTGTAAATTATAACTTATAAGCCCAATCGAAGTTAGCCCAGTGCAAAACGGTGTCCTTAGAGTATCGACTGCGGAGTCACATCTGGAGAACCGAACTTGAGACTGGTTCAAACCAAACCCCATTAATCCATTATCTTCTCTTCTGCAATTTCGCTACGGTGCCGCTCTGCGATTTGCCGACTTCCGGTCTTCCCTTCTTCGCCGATCAAGGTATGTTTCCCCATCTGACGATTTGGCCCGCAGATCAATTGAAAAATCAGAAACCAATCGTTCCATTCTCCTAGACCAAAGTAATTAATAGAAAAAATTAGCAACCGATCGTTTCATTCTCGATGATTTGGTCCGCAGATTTCATATGTTTATCCTAGACCACTAATCTGCTGTTCGATAGTTCAAGCGTACTGCATTTTAAAATTAGGACTATAGTTTAGCAGTTTAAGCTTACTTTAAATCTGTAATTGGAGTGCTAAAGAAGGTAGGTTTGTTATATCTGCAATTCAAGCAGTTCACTTTAAGTGTTAGGGTCCGTTTGGTACACGGTTGACGGAATTGAAATTCTATTAAATTGATTTGGATGGAATTGTGTTCTTCAATTCCAATTTATTTTTGGCACTACCAATTCCAAATCCACTTATTTTTGTGCTACCAAACAGCAGAATTGGAATTCTCCAATTCCAATTCCATAGTTCGAATTCTGTGTACCAAACGGAGCCTTAGTATATGGGAGAAATTAGAAATGGGAGAAGTTCAAGCTTACTTTAAATCTCCAATTGGAGTGTTGAATATGCAATTGGACTCGAGCTTGTGACTTTTCATTTGAGGGTGTCAGAAACTCACAAATACCGCTGAACCACATTATCTTTTAGAAGGATAAATATGTTATTTTAGTTGAAAGAGGAAATGTTTTTGGAATGGATACAAATGGGAAGCTGAGCGTTTTTTTGGGCAAAGTGTTTATTTGGAATTTTAAACTTGTTTCTTAAATATGAAATTTTCAAAGATGTAGACTACTAAGGAGGTGTTTCTCTGTGTTGGTGCTTGTTGGCTTATTGTTTATAAACAGTTTGTAACTTATAAGCTGCTTATAAGTCAAATATTCTTTCATGGAAGTAAAAAATGACTTAAATGATAGGTAGTTCACTTAGAAATATTCATATATGGTGAGGGACAGTTTTGTAAATAACCTGGTCAAAATGGAGAAACAAAAAAACTGACTTAAAAATAAGTAGCTAAAACCTACTTATTTTTTCTGGCCTATAAGCAGCTTATAAGTCAGCTTATAAGCACACAGAAACATGTCATCAGCTGATTTATAAGTTAAAATTGCTTATAAGTACAGAGAAACACCACTAAATCCAGATAAAAGGAGTATCTTCAAACAAGGTATCTTTTAGAGGTGCAATGGGATGAAGGTATTAATATAGAAAAAATGCTTTCTTAAGGTGCGATTCTGCTATTCAATAATTCAATCGTACTGCATTTTTAAATTAGGACTCTAGTTTAGCACTTTAAGCTTAGTTTAAATCTGTAATTGGAGTGTTAAAGAAGGTAGGTTTGTTATAAAGTAAATTCGCGAAATGGTACTCAATAATTATATATTTTTTCAAATTAGTCCCTAAAATTAACTAATCTCTGACATGGTACTCGTTAATTGAGAATAATACTCAGTTCAATCTTCCTGACTAACGGCCGTTTAACCGGAGGTAAAACGACGTTAAACCTTAAACTATTTTCTCAGAATGATACTTTCTAACTTTCTCAAATTAGTCCTTTTTCAAAATAAAAATACATTAATTGTGGAAAAATATTTTAAATTTTATAAGATGATAATATAATACTAAAAACTACAAACATAATTTTATAAATTTGAAAGTAAACGTTTTAGATTATTTACAATTATTTAGAAGAATATCATTTAAATAAAATGTTAAGTAAATGTAAAAGAAATCACCCTAAATAGGAGTATAATATAAAGATAGTACCAAAATAGAAGTTTTCTCTATGTTTTACTTCTATCTATGGTCATTTTTTTAACATTTTATTTACAGGATATTTTTCTAAATAATTGCAAATGATCTAAAAAATTTACTTTCAAAATTATAAAATTCTATCTATATTTTTTAGTATTATATGGTCATCCTATAAAGTTTAAAATACTTTTCATAATTAATATATTTTTATTTCAAAAATGGACCAATTTGAGAAAACACCCAATTTGAGAGTACTATTTTGGGAAATTAGTATAAGGTTTAACATCTTAGTTAATTTTGGGAACTATTACCATTTTGGAATATTAGTATAAGGTTTACCATTTTGATGAGCATTATCATCAATTAACGAGTATCATCTCGGGAATTAGCTAATTTTGGGAACTAATTTGAGAAAATACATAGTTTTTGAGTTCCATTTTGGGAATTTACTCATTTGTTATATCTGCAGTTCGAGCAGTTCACTTTAAGTCGTACTATAATGGAGCAATTAGCAATCGGAGCACAGTTCGAGCTTACTTTAAATCTCCACTTGGAGTGTTATATCTGGAATTGTAGATTTGCAGGTGACCTCCCTAGCCCCCAAATTCAAAGAGACTGTAGTTTAGCCCCCAAATTGCCTTTTAGTAATTACATTTATTTTTTTTATAGTGATTTTTGGTTCTTAAAAACCTACCAAAACCGATTTCAATGATTTTCATTTTTCAATGCTTGTGGACCGAGAGAAAATTGTGCCTACATTGTCCAAAAAATTCAGATGCATTTCCCGATTTATGCAGGAAAATTGGCAGCTAATTTAAGTCAATTTGCCAAAATGTGACTGCATTTATATATAATAGATTTTGCAATTTTTTTGAATCAAAATTTAAGATTTTTAGTTTTATTTATAGGAAGTGCTAGATGATGCCATATACTGAATGGAGAGATATACTAGTGCGTAGTATACTTGATTGAAAATGGAACTAAGAAGAATAATGGTATTAATGTGTTATGCTAGCAAGTAGCAACAGCCTTGATGGTGGAGAAGTTGATTTAGAACATTATGATTATAGCCATTACATTACCAGTTATGACCAGTAATGTCTAATGACATTTTAAGGTTTTGTAAGATCAACCCTAGAATCGCCTCTGCCCTCTCGTTTAGTGTTTTGTTGTGGGATAGTAGCACCATAACTTTTTCTTATCAATTTTTGGAAACTTTATTCGTTTGCCTGTGTCATTGTGACTGTTAGATGTTGTTGATGTTAGCATGGTAGTTTAAGAACTTGTTCGAATGTCGTTATTTATTTGTGGAGTGGATAACTTCGGACATAATAACAATGACATTCATGTGAAACATTTTAGTGTGTTCCTTCTTAACTTAAGAGGACTGAATGTTTTAATGTCAAAACTTATACTCTTAAATGTAAAACGTGCTCCAAAGTGAGAAATCAAAGACAAAATGTCCGCTTGACACTCCCCAGCGGGACTCATTCTCATTTGGTATGTTTGGTTTGGTTTTGTTTATGTCTCAACTTCTAATATAGGCTAAATGAGTATCTTTTGAACACGCAGAACTGATAAAGAAAAGTGATGACCACCATGGCTTCATCGTACCTCCCTGCAACAACAGACTCACTCGTTCAGGCTTCCGAGGCAAAAAATCCATCTGAGTCCCTCTCTATCCTCTATAGCATCCTCAACAACCCTTCATCATCTTCTGATGCTTTAAGGATAAAGGAACAGGCCATCTCCAAACTTTCTGACCTGCTAAGACAAGAGAACAGGCCTGATGATCTCAGAAACCTTCCCAACCAACTGCGACCCTTCTTTTCTTTGATACCCAAGGCAAAAACCGCCAAAATTGTCCGTACTATTGTTGACACATTGGCGAAAATACCTGGCACATCTGAGATTCAGATCGCCCTTTGCAAAGACATAGTCCAGTGGAGCCGTGATGAGAAACGGACCTTCCTTCGCCAAAGAATAGAGGCTAAACTTGCTTCACTGTTGATGGAAAGCAAAGAGTATGCCCAAGCGTTGGCTCTCCTTTCATGTCTTATCAAAGAGGTAAGAAGATTGGACAACAAGCTTTTGCTCGTGGAGATCGACTTGCTAGAAAGCAAGCTTCATTTTGCGTTGAGAAACATTGCAAAAGCAAAGGCTGCCCTGACCGCTGCCCGAACCGTGGCTAATGCTATATATGTGCCTCCAGATCAGCAGGGCTGTATAGATCTGCAGAGTGGTATTCTCCACGCGGAAGAGAAAGACTATAAAACAGCTTACAGCTATTTCTACGAAGCTTTTAATGCTCTTGAGGACCCACAGGCGATATATAGCCTCAAATACATGTTGCTCTGCAAGATCATGGTTGGCCTAGCAGATGATGTGACAAGCATAATATCATCACCTAAGGTTGGGTTGCAGTATCACGGACCAGAGCTGGATGCGATGAAAGCAGTTGCTGATGCCCACTCAAAACGGTCTTTGAAGCTGTTTGAGATTGGGCTTAGGAACTTCAAGACACAGCTGGATGAAGACCCAATTGTCCACCGCCACCTGTCGTCACTCTATGACACACTGCTGGAGCAAAACCTCTGCAGGCTGATTGAGCCGTTCTCAAGAGTTGAGATTGCCCGTGTTGCCGAATTGATCGAGTTGCCAGGGGAACACGTTGAGAAGAAGCTGTCTCAGATGATTTTGGACAAGAAGTTTGCTGGAACTCTTGACCAGGGCGCCGGATGCCTTGTCATATTTGATGATCCGAAGACCGATGCCATATACCCGGCTACATTGGAGACCATCTCAAACACGGGCAAGGTCGTCGACAGTCTTTTCCTAAGATCTGCGAAGATTATGGCTTGATTCGCGGTTTCAGGCAGCATATATCAGGATTTCAGGTTTTTTTTGGGCTAATTACTTGACCTCTTATGGTGACTGGTAACAATTATACATTTGAATTTATGGCCTCTTTGCATTCTATGTTGAACATGTCTGTTATTATGGTAAAACATCATTAGCTATCACAGTAACTTCTTTATTTACATGAATACTACTTCCTCCGTCCCAAATTATTTGCCACATTTGTATTCCTGAGGCAAAATATCAAGTTTTTTCAATTCATTTTATTTACAAATTAGTATAGAAATAAAAAATAAAATTTACATATAAAAAAACTACATGAAAAGTTCTTCGAAATTAGAGGTGTCAAGAATATTTTATTTTATCAAATAACCAATGAAAACGTCAAAATAAACAAAAGTTCCCGCGACTGCTGAAAAAGCAAATGTTGTGAATATTTTGGGACGGAGGGAGTACTACTCTACCATTTATTATCCTTGCCTGTATTCCATGGTGAAAAGTAAAATCTTGTAAGGGTATGTTTGGAAAGAGGTGTCATAGGTCATAGGTGGAGGTAAATGTCAACTTCAACATTCCAAATCATGGCTAATAAAATGACATGTTATTGACTAATTTTGTCACATATCTTTATTTGGTCAATAAGGTTGACCGTATATATAGTGGTCCACTTTCCTATCCTAACATTTCAAAACTAGCCAAGCAAATCTTAACATGTTCTCGGTCACTGCATCTTTATTTGGTCAATAACATCTTTTTTGAAAGTGTTTTAACATGAAAAATGTGGGTTGAATTTGCTTTTAAAAATTAGGAATATTATGAGTCACACGTTCTTTACTACTTGGGTATATTAAAAAAAAACCCAGCCATACAACAACAACAACAACCCAGTTAAATCCCACAAAAGTAGGGTCTGGGGAGGGTGTGTGTACGCAGACCTTGCCCCTACTCGAAAGTAGAGAGGCTGTTTCCAAAGAGACCCCCGGCTCAACATCGAAAGTTGCATTGCTTAACTAACTGCTACTTCATTAATTAAAGAAGCACAGACAGTTTAGAGATTCATTTTGATTTATTCCATCACATCCCAAAGCCAAAAATGGTGAAATTTTGGCTCCAGTCATACATCATCAAACTTATGTTTTACATCTTGAAATTCTTATGTGATCCTAAATTCCACACCCATTCTATGAATCTTAGTACGTAAATTTTATGAGAGAGTTGGACTTTTTATAAAATAGAAAAGATCCACTTGTAAATACATAAAAAGTATGAAAAAGTCTATATTTCACATGTGAACCTTAAGATTTCGTGCGTGACACGAGTTAAAATACAACATACTAGTTAGAATTTAGATCCTAACTCTAAGCCCTTTTGCAGCTCCTGTTGACCATTGAACTTGCTACTACAGATTTATTTTTACCCAAATTCAAACTACACTTCACTCAAGAGTCAAGACATTGCAACAATATGATTTTGCATTTGTTAACAGGCATAACAATCTGGCCAATGTCAATTTTATCCTTGACATGAAGTATTACACAACACTACAAACACAATTCTTGACATTCTCTTCAAAAAAATAAAGACAGAAATTCTTCCTGCGACTGAACATGTGGTCATGGATCTTAAAAACGCTCCAAGTCTTCTTCTTTATATTGATACAATTTGTATTACTAAAAAGAATATAAATGCAAAAAAATACTGGTAGTACAACTGGTGAAGATCACTTATTTACAATATTTTAAAAAGAAACAAAAAAAAAAGAAAGAAATAGTTCTCCCTACTACATGAAGTTCTTCATCCCCTATAACCAAGCAAATGTTTTGCCCATCTTCTAGCCATGAAAGGGTCATGGTGATAGTATTCCCAGCTGCTCTCAACGCCGCTGCTTGGCCTCCTTTCCACAACACCGCCGCCTGTGCTGCGGTGGCCGCCGCCGCCTTCCCTGCATTCTCTTTTCTCTGGAATCCCCACCGCAACCTCCCCTGTCTTCACACAAGAGTCGCCAAACTCCGCCTCCTCGTAGCTGTACTCCACCCGAACCCGCCCGGACTCGCCAAGATTCACCGGAACCCTCCTCTCCTCCCCTCCTCTGATCTCCCCCAGCCTCATGATCCTCGAGTCCTCCCCCACCCTCACCTGCACTTCCCTGACCGAACCGCCCAGAATCCTCCCGAGAAACGCCTCGAACTCCGGCATGGCGAACCCGAACCCCACGTGAAAGTTGTGGGTTGCGGGCCCCACCGCGCCGCTACCGAACGGGCACCGGGCATCGTCGTCTTCGTCACCGTCGGAGAGATGCAACATCAGAGTGCGAGCGTTTCGGCGGTGTGTGCGGTCTCTCAGTATCTTGGCCCCTTCCGTGACCCCTTCCGCGGGGTCCGCTTCCTCGGCGTAGAAAATCCGGTCGACGAGCTGCAGAGTGTCGCGCTTCCCGCACGGCGTCATTCGCCTGAGAGGGAAGACGCGCGGTCCCGCGGACGAGTGCGCCACGATGGCCAGCCGGTCCGCGTGTCCCAGCGCGAACACGACGCGCGCCATCGCTTCCTTCATGAGCGTCACGTAGTGGGGCCCGCCGGGGCTCGCCACCAGGACCACATCGGTGGGCGGGTGGCGGTGACGGGCTAGTTTCACGGAGAGGCACGCCACCCTATTGTTGGCCCGAAGCGGCGAAGTTGTCAAGGAGAAATGGAGTCTGGGGAGGTCATCGTTTTCGTAATGGGGTGAGCCTAGAAGAAGGGAACGCCGCCTGTTGACCCTAAAAGTGGCGATTGATTCGTCGAGGATTTGTAGGATGGGATCGCTGCCTCCGGAACAGTGGGCTGTGGCCCGCAGGTTGCGGGGGATCTGTGTCCAGAGGGCACGGCAGATGGGGCAGGAAACGCTGCCGTGTCTTACGTTTGAAGATATGCAATCGAAGTGGAACGCGTGGGAGCATTGTGCTGTGAAGATGGCCTGCCCATTGCTCGAGCTAAAAATCAATGGTTCCAGGCAAATGGCGCACAGATTCTGTACCACAATCAAAAGAACAAAGGTTTAAGTCATCTCATATAGGTCCTATTTCATGGAAACTCAAAGTCTTAATAGTAACAGAGTTGTGAAGAGGGAGGAATGTTTTAGCCTAGCTGTAACAAGAATGGACAAATTGCAGCTCAAAGAAAAAATCCACTGTCAATTAGGATGCCAAGAGTTGAAGATTTTTTCAAGAACATATGGTCCAAGAGATCAAGGAGTATAGTAGAATTCTTGAAGTAATTTGGAATAATATATGGCAATACTCCCTGAAAAAAATTTGAGATTTTACACAAAGATTATCATTGGTGCTCCTAGTTTTTACATATCTTGATGCAAATACTTCAAGATTGCAAATTGATTCAAGACACTCATGAAAGAAAATGGAGAACCAATCTACAATAAAACTGTGATAATAATGTAATCTTGGAGTTTTCTTGCAAAATATAACTATTTTTGGGATTTTTACATGAATTTTTCAAAAGGAATTTGAGATGGATTTTTCAAAGTAATTTCAATGATATGAGGATTGAAGGCTTGAAGCTTGACGATGGTGCAATTGAGAATGTGCATTTTTCTTTTACCTTATTAGAAGAATTGGAATCTGATTGCTGTGCAAATTTGGAAGCTGTAACTGGGTGAGAATTGCTCGCCGGCTCTGCGACGACCGGAGAATCAAGAAATGCCTGCCGGGAAAGAGAGTTCAGAAAAACGAAAATTAATGCAATTCCACACAGACCCAACCCGATTCTACAATTGGGTATCTCTAGAAACAGAAAATATCGATGTAACGCCGGAAAGACCGCCGGAAAATGCCAGGTAAGGTGAAAGATCCCGGCGGACTGCGGGAAATAGAAAGAGGGAGGCTTACACTAGCTGCGGCGGCGATGGGGGTGTCGACAACAACAGGGGAGTGGTGTCTCCGGGAGAAAGAGCCACCGCAGGTTCGGAGAAGGAACTTTTTGGCGGCTTTCTTGAGCTTCCACGACAGAGACGGTCCTCCGCCGGTGGACATTCCGGCGGCCGGAGATGATTCTTCCTTCACACCTGCCAAGTTGGGTGCTCCAATAATTGAAATGGGTTTGTCAGATCCCTTGACAGCATAGAATTGCAGTAACTATTCCAGGTGAAATACAAACTCTGGGGCCGGGCTGGGGCATAAAGATTTGCCCTTTTTCTTTATCTTTTTTAAAAGCATCTTCTTGTTCTATGCCACCACCACAGTCCTTTTCATCGTCATTGTTCTGTGCCACCACGCCCCCTTGGGTCCACGACATGACCTACATTGCATTCACTTTGACAGGGTCTCTTCTGAATTGGTCGGACAGTTATCTAAAAAAAAATTACTCCGTAGTTATAATCATCTGAGTTCGATTCCGAACTGTAACACTCTTAACAAGGTAAGTGATGCAAGAGGGGTATCACCAAGTTCAATTTCTGACAATAACGCTAGAAAACAACTACATTAAATATAGGATCTCTGACCGTCCGTCTGTTTTGGGATGGATACTAAAAATTGGGGCTCATCCCTAAAAATAAAAAAAGAACCCTCACCCTTAGTTGGTCAGTGTCCTAATGTTATCAAGACTTTCACAGTTTCACCATATAAGAAATTCATTTTCCAGAACCTCCAGAGTGCAAGATGCAAACAAGATTGTCACAGCAATACTTTGGATCTTTACTAAGTGAGTTGTGCCCGTGGGGAGATATATTTTTCAAGAATACACCTAACACTCATTCTGGTTCCTCTAGAGGCACTATTAATCAATTTGGTCGACATATATTAGGTTGAATCAAATTAGCTCTTGTAACTAGAAAATGTGATTCAAATATTCCTTGTAACTAGAAAATTGTAATCAAATTAGTCTTTCTAACAAACTTTTTTTTTCAAATGTGTTATTAAGATATTGAGTTAATACGTTAATTGACGTAAGGATACTGATCCCGAATGTTAGTTCCTTGTGTCAACCGATGTGCTAACTCTATGTTTCAAGAATACTATTTAGACAACTTTTTATTAGATAGATTTACTAAATTCACATATTTTAAAGACAGAGACTAATTTGATTCAGCCCAACCTACATGAACTAAATCTTATTCTGACATAAGTTGTGTGTAAAGTTTTTTTTTGAATTTTTTGCAATATTCTTTTAAAATGAATCGACTGTGGGTTGGTATAATATTTTATTATTGGATTGGGTATTGAATTTCATGGAGTGGACTACCGATAATTCAATCCATTTTTAATCAAACAGATCTCAATCATACAAATTTCTTCTGTTGTTCATCTTCATTTCTGACTATTTTGTATTTAAAAATTTTAATTGGGGAAAATTAGAAAGAATGAATATTTCCAATATGGGCGTTTCTACACTATAAGGCTTAAAAATTCATATAAAATTCATAAAATTCAGACCAAGAAAACTCATCCTTAGAAAGTTGAAAAAAGAGAAAGATTTGCGAAGAAGACGATGGGGATATGATTAAGAAATGTTAATTTAGAAAAACTCAAGCTAAATAAGAATAAAATATAGAGAATGTCCAAAACAAGAGCCTAATGCTTTTATCTCCAAAATAGGAATTTGCATTGTGCAATGTGACATTATATATGGTCATTTCATAATATTTCTTAGTAGTATATACGGTCATGATTGACATTGTATATGCTTTTTCATTCTTATTTCAAGAATAAAAACATTGAATTCTTATTTTAATATATTTTTAATGTTTTACTTCTATTTTAGTCTTTTTCTTTAATTTGATTGTTTAAAATGAAAAAATTCCAAGTTGACATTTTGAAATTCTCCACTTAGCTTTAAAAGAGCCACATATGTAACACACATGATTATGAGATAGCGTTAGAGTAATGAAATAAATATGAGACAACTCTAGGAGTAATTACGTAAATTAATGGATTTTGGGATATTTATATGAAATCGTAAATTTTTTAGAGTATTCCTGTATTCGTGTGAATTTTTACTTCATTGTATTTAACATACTAATTGTCACAAACATGGCCGACGCTAGTTTGCCTAGCCATTATTGTTAGGATCGAAAACAACATACCTTGAAATTTGATGAAGAAAATAAAGAAAAACAAAGGGAGAAATTGAGAGGTGGGGAGAGAAAAGAGAAAGAGTAAAGTTCGGGATAACACCACGATATCTACAACAGTTTCAAAGAATGTACAATTACAAAATGAAGTACCATAATCTAACAATTATGTTATTATAAACATTGTTCATCATTTATTGTCTGGTCATTATCGTCTTCAAACATGTCTTTACCGGGTCAAGGAATCAACATAACCAAAAAATTCAAATTTGTAATTGTAGAACCATTAAAGGATCTTATATTCTTATGCACACTTCCATGCAGACAAGATACATTTTTGCTTGAGCCGAACATTATTTTTTTAAACTGGGCAGTGGTGAAGCTCAAATATGTGACCTATTGGTCAACAAAGTTCTGATATTATGTCAAGAACCTAACTCAATAAAAAAAGACAACAAAACTCCAGTATCATATCAAGAAATCAACTCAACCAAAAGGTCAAACTTATGATTGTAGGCCCGAGAATGATTTTTAAGTTCTAACGGTTAGAAATCTGTGTTAATAGATTTAATATTTCATATTTTTTAACAAATTTAATACAGAGTATAAAATACCTTGAAAGTGTTAAACCTAAACAAAGCTACTCCGTATTAAATATTTTTTTAAAAAAAACTAAAGTTAAACACTCCAATCATTGTCAAAGAGACACTACATCTACCATATGAGAACCACACCATGGTCTAAAGTTGAAAGTTGAATCCAAGAGCGGGCAAGCCATTCAAAATGGCAACGCCTAATCTCATAAAGAAGCAAATAACACAAAAACAAAAAATAGGATTTGGATTGTTCATGGCGCCTCACCGCAGTTTGTGTTGCTGAAGTCTTTTTCTTTTTCCTTTTTTTATTTGTTTTTGTCTTTTTGACCAAGATATTTTTCCCATTATATACACTAATAATAATAATAATAATAATAATAATAATAATAATAATAATAATAAGAATATTATTATTATTATTATTAAAGTAGAAAATGCACGGAGTAGGAGATGAAATTATGACAAACATGTTATGTTGGCTACTTGAATCCCTTGATCCGAAACAACTTTGTGCACTTTTGACTCAAAAAATCACAAGAGTGTGACGTATTGAGATTTCAAGCTCCCGTGTTCTTCGATATGCCTTAGGCAATAGTTATGTGTGCAATCCATTCGAATAAGAGTCACAAGTATCACAATCCATGACGTGAATGTCTCGCACAAATATGCATATGATTCATTCAAAAAATTTGTGTCAAGATTTCTTTTGACCTTCGTACACCCTTCAAATTCCTTTTAAGTTACCATAGTGTTGCTTTGAGCGTCTGTTTGACCAAATAGTGTGGCCGACAGACTGTTGGTATCCCAAAGGACGTCCCTCCTTAATCCTTATGGTGATTCTCTATACTATTTTGCATAAATGAATGTATATTAGCATAAAAGAATAGAAATAGAAAAGAGAGACCAGTTGATCATTTACATAATATATCAGCACCTAAGCATTAGCCAAACAATGATCAGAAAGGACAATTGAAATTTTAAGTGCAGATTAACATGCTAACTCTAATCCTCCCTTGCAAACTGTGTGTGTGTGTGTGCGTGCACACACACATAAAGAATAGAGTTATAAAAAAAGGAAAAATGGCACGTGCACCAAAGTCAAAGAAACAAATAGAGCACGAACGAACCTGAGAGCTAAGATGTGGCAGCAGTTGAGATTGGAACTATGAATTAGGCATTTCAATTGCTGCTTAAAGAATTAATGTTGCACTCCCGCAAAAATTCGTGATCATAATCAATAAATCTTGACCAGTAATTTTGGAACTTTGGGATGCTAATCTCAAGCCATGGCTTCAAGTTGCCATTGTAATGTATGACTGCAGCTCTTTCAATCTCTTTCAGACTTACATTTGGGTTGTAGCCGAGGCCCAAGACATGCCACGATCGATCAAGAGCATATGTATGATTCCAAAAGGTAATCAAACCGGGCGGGAGGGTTCCCAACTTCCACAATTGTCTGTTGTTATTCTGTAGTATAATGTTGGAACACTCTATCAGAACTGACCCAATTACCCAAACAATCATTAGGATAATTGCATACAAAAAGGTGAAAAGCAGAGAGAAATAAAGATTACCGTAGATATAAGAAGTTAAGGAAATGCAGACTTTCGACAACTGAAACCCGTATAAACTATACATAACTTTATTGATTTCGGAATTCAGACTATATATTGTAGTGTGCCCAATAAATTGTGTACTAAAGTGACCGAGTCAGACTATTGTGTTACAATTAGACTTTGCTCACTCTTTTGTTCATGCAAAACAACTTTCCAAACCATGCTCGCAAAATAAAATGAAAAACTTAAGGGAAGAGATTAACAAGTGAAACCAACCCATCCAAGCAGAATCTAGGGATATTCCAAAAATAAAACTCCAAGTCATTATATGAAAACGTTGCAGAAATTAATTGAAGAAAAGCAACTTAGACTAAATGGGGATAGTAGATGTTCATGCTTTAGACATATGTAATTTAAAAACCTTAATAGGCTAGCTATGAAATAACAGAAAATACAAATGTTAAAAAGCTCTTTTATGGCAAGGAAAACGTATGCTCACTCTTGTTCAAAATAAGTGTCACTTTGGATGATAAATATTAGTTCATGATAGGTGTTTCTTTATAAAAGCAAGACAACATTCAATCAACTTTTACCATATTTGCCCTTCTTTGTAAAACCAAGTCAACCTATAAAATGACTGTAGGTGTATTTTTAGAAGTGATATTCTAAAACATCCATTTGATGATTCCTTAATCTGCATAATTTCCTCTAAACTGAGTAACTGACACTAATTACGAGCAGGAGGGAGTAGATAATAAGCTTTGTTGAAAAAAACATTTCCTTACCAAGGTCTGCCAGGAATGATACACCTCAGTGATATTTCTCCTTTTCCATTCACTCAATTCAAATATATTCATTCCAAAAGCCCAACCACAGGCATGAGGGTCAAACTTTTGGGAAATCATAGGATTTGAGAAGTTGAGATACCGATCAAAACGATGGAAACTTTCTCCACACGTCTCAACCACACCAACAACTTTACCTTTCATATTAAGAGACCAAAGGGCAGTAAGATCCTTTTGAACAACTATATCATCATCCAAAAATAGAACTTTGTTCAGTTTAGGAAAAATATCGGGTATGTAAAAACGAAGATGATTCATGATTGAGAGGTACTTTGGATTTCTATACTTCATGTTTGAATCAGTATCTGCATTACGAGCCTTGAAGTAATAATTAATCATGGAAGGAGTGCCCATTTGCTTGAGAACCGGACTGTAACTTGAATTTAACCACGCGAAGTCCTCCACATTCTGAACTTCTATTGTAGCATTCTGTGGTGGGTTTATCAAAAACCACATTCTCATAGAAGCAAAATTAAGCTTGTCAGTGACTATGTGGAAAACATGCTCTGAAGGATCCTGCACAGATATTATAGGGGTAGTTAAGACTTAAGGAAAGACTATAAGATGGAGAATACAAAGTGAATAAGAAAAAGTGAAATTTGCACTAAATAGTACTAAAACATATGTCATTTCTCAATGTAGTACTTAAACTCTTTTATTCCCTAAATAGTACTTGAATAATGTCTAGTGGCGAGAACAATGTCCAGTGATGGTGGACATTTAGTTTGAACAATGTCCAATGGTGCTGAACATTTACTTGAACAATGACCAGTGCACATTGAACAATGGTACTACATTGGAAAATAAAAACATATGGTACTACATTGGGAAAGTCACTATGTTTTAGTACTATTTAGGTAAATTCCCCTACGAACAATGGGAGAAGACAAAAAAAACTATTGTTTCATGATTGAATTCGTATCATACATTCCGCCCCCCAGCACAATGACTATTAACTTCATGGTTACCTTGGCATGGGAAACAGTTGAGTTTACAACAACAGCTGTTGCTAATATGTTATCTGAGAAGATGGCATAGTGATATAGCTTGGGATTTTCTAATTTCTCTTCATTCAGGAAATGCCGTTGAGAGGAATTTAACTTGAAATATTCCGTTGAAAGACGTAAAGGAAGGCAGTGGAGACCCTTAGGAAGCGTTTTCGCTGTAAGATGGGTTAAAAACATAGCTTGCTTCTTTTGTGCCTGAAGTTGCTCTTCAGTTGAGTGAAGCATAGCACGCAACTTCTTAATAAAAGCGACACAGTCATCATGATTTTGTTTTGCTTTAGCCAATGTTTGCTCCATTGCCTTCATCCTGACATTTGCGCTACCATACACAACAAAAGCTTGCTTTATGCATAAAGAAGATATTCAATAAACACAAATATGACAGAAACTGTGATTGATCAGTATTACCCCATCCGTCTCGCAATAATTGCACACTTTCCGTTTTGTGAATCTCAAAATAAACTTCACACTTCCCCCAATTTCATTTAAGGAAAAGAATGCGTGGCTAGTAATATTTTTCTTTCTTCTAACAAATTTCAACCACAATCTTTTCAATTTTCAACACTAACTTTGTTAAGTCAAAAATGAACTTAATTACGGACTTGAGGAGTATGGTTTAAAAAATACAAGAAGTATTATTGTGAATAAAAATAAACACATGTTATCTAAGGGAAAACATACTTTCTTGGTAGCTCGGAATCTGTTGTCGCTTCTCCAAGTGCTCGCTCAACTTCCTTCATCCTCAAACGGAGTTCTCTTACAAAATGAGGGTTACTTCTTGTTGCAGACAGTGAAAGATATACCCTTGCCCTTATGAGTTGATCCCTAAGCTGGTGGATACGAGCATCTGTAAATACTTTCTGTTCTCTCTGTTTCTCATTTTTGCTACTCGTGTGATTGGTTCTAAACTTTTGAAGAGTCCCCTGACCATGTACTTTTTCCTAATAGTATGCACAAACGGAAAATCAGTACACAGACCAAATCTAATAGCAAACTCGCAACATCCTATTCCTTTTTTGGGTATTTAACTACACTGAAGTCTTGATGTGCCAAATTGATGCTACATTGTTAACATAGCACACGCAAGCAGAAATATTTCATGCAATCTATGATGACAAAATGGAATAAAGTAATTCATTGAAATGAATATTAAAGAACACATCTCGAAAACATCCACAGTCACCATACCAATACATGTAAAAATAAAAAGTGTAAATTTACCACTGTTGTAGAGGAATTATGAGATTTGTGGTCAGGTTCCACGGCAGTAATCTTATCGGTACTTTTAACTTCCACAGCTGATTCCTCTTTCACTGCCTTTTCACGTCCCTTATGGGTATTGAGCCCTTCTTCAGTCGCCTGTCTTATGGGGTCATCAATGTCAGCTTTCTCAGTTTCCTGAACATTGCTCCTTCTGTTTTCTAGTAATTCTGGTAAAATAAAACCACATAGTTATTTTAATATGCAAGGCGTCTGAGGAAACATAAAAATCCAACTAAGCTTTCTCAGAACAAAACCTTCTAAGCTCTAGCAACAGAAAGCCAAGAAAAACCGAAATACAAATAAAATTAGATTAAATTTCAATAAACAAGCACCTTCAGTGAGGCGTCTCGTCTTACTGCCATTTTCACTCCTGCTGTGCAAGGTTCTGGAATGGGATAGTATGGAAGTTTTAGAATAGACTACGCCCAATGGTTCATTGGTATCCTGTGAGATTCCATTGGGATTGAAATATACACAAATAATAAAAACTCTAAAATAATTGAAATACACAAAGAAGTTATAGATCCTATATTAAGGCCATGTTTGGCATTGCCACCCGGAACTGCTTATGTTTTCTGATTGCAATTTCATGATTATGGCTTTTCAAATTCCAGATTTGAATAAGCATCAATTTGATACCAAGGATGCTCCAAATGAAAAGACAGCCTAAAGCAAAAAATAATACCTGAGGTAGCATATTTAAAGGCCTGATTTCACCACCCAATGTCTGAAACCAATGATCCAAATCCGAGAAAACCCATAAAAATTACTCATAAACATACAGAAATAAAGTCAATAAATTCATAAAATTTGACAAGGCTTACAAAAGCAGAAACTTCCTCAACAAATTCATCTCTTGCTGCAAAACGAAATTGAGGAAACCCCATTAATCAAACAAAAAAACATTGCAAAATCCAAATAGAGAAATTGCAGTGAGAGATGCAGGAATTACGAGTGGAAGTGAATCCAGTGTTGGTGTAGAGCAAAATGGGGGCGAGAACGGTCACCAGCAACAACGATAACAGCACCGGTTTCCTCAGCCTCATCTTCTCTGCTCCGAAACCTCTGAAAAAAAATCTGGAAGATTTAATCTTTTCTTCTCTTCTGAGAACCGTTGCAGCGACGAAGGATGAAGAGCATAGCCAATCGGAGAAGCGATCAGCCAGACAGCCACAAACCAAAGACTGCTCTGTGAGTTGCGATCGACCCGCTTGCCGGAAAACCTCTTTCGCGGCCACCTCGGGGTAGCGCGTGTGCGTAACGGAGACGGAGTATGAGAGTGCGTGTGGGCAGAGCGTAACGACTAATGGCATATTTTCTGGAAGGTTTAGTTATTCGCCATCAATCAGAGGCGACAAGAACGGGCAAACTGTAGAAGACTCTGACTCGCCATGCTCGCTCTAGAAAATTATTCGGAGGGGTATACCCATTTGTCCACTCATTTTTACCTCATTTTTATTAATTTACTCCGTAATTTTTTTAAAGTTTCTTACCCATTTTTGTGGTAATGAAGGGGTGGGGGATAAATGAGGTACACTAAAGGTGTACCCCTAGCATTTTTCAATTACTTGCCATGCCCGACTAGAAAATTGTTTTAAAAAAGTTTTGAAATTCAATTTATATTTAAAAATTAGAATAAATTCCCAAAATGGTCAATAAGTTGTTTTTTCAAATCAGTCTTCAATAAATTTTAATTATATACGTGGTTCTCTATAATTGAAATTTATTCTCAAGATAGTCTTTCGTAAATAATGTTACTTAAATGAGGATTAATTGATGGTACTTTGGTATTTTTTATCCACTAAATTTAGAATTAATTCTTAAAATAATCATTTATAAAAAAAGTGTTTTCCCAAAATGGTTTTTTTAAATTAAAGATGTGTATTTGATTTGAAATTTAATTTTTTTTATAAGTTTTAAATAATTCATGAATTATTGATTGTGAATGCATTTTTCCATTTTACATTTAGTTGTACAGGAATAATTATTCCAAGATAAATCTTTAAATTTGGATTATCAAAAGACCAAAAATATCTCTTAATTAATCATCATTTGAGTAACATTATTTATGAAAAATTATCTTGGGAATAAATCTCAATTATAGAAGACCATGTAGTTGATTAAAATTTATTGAGGATTGAATTTGGAAACACTTTATTACAAAGGACCATTTTAAGAATTTACTCTAAAAATTACTTAAAATTTTAATACAGAGTAATTCTTATTTGTGTCAATATTTTCCGTTCGCTTTGGACCACACGGGGTTTAATTTCAACAAATCTAATAAAATACTTCAATGCTTGAATATGTATTGGTTTAATGTTTTTGAATATGAAACAAATTTTTAATTAAATTGTATTTGATCATATCTAATTGATACTATTCAATATTATCAAATTTGAAATGAATATTAGAATAATCATAATTTAAATGATGGACAAATAACAAAATAAAGATCGATTTTGAATTCTTTAGGTCGAATCATTTTTTATATATTACGAAGTATACTGTACTTAAAAACACAACTACAAAAACAAGCAAATAATTTACCACAATCGCATCAAGGTTGTGAAAATAGGAAAGTCTGAACTCCAAATATAAATAGAGAATTGTCTTGAAAATATTATGCATTCTTATTTTTTCTGTTTCCACATAAATTATCCTTAATTTGAGAAATTTATCAATGTTTTTTCCCATCCAACATGTCTTAAATCAATATATAGCTTATACGAAGAAAGTCAAGAAACAACAAAATTAAGAATAAATTAAACTAACAATAAAACTAGCAATTATAATAAAATGCACACTATAATTCACTATTTCTAATTATGTCTTGGAACATTTATTGAAATTTAAAGTATTAATTAAAAACGAAAAAATATTGAAGCTATAATAACGGCATTCCAACCTAACTATGTATACTTGCAAACACTATAAACTAAAGTCTCCGTTGTTCTGAAGAAAACTAAGGCACATGTCTAACACACAAATTTGACATCATATATTTTAGAGATATATACAAACAGTAACTTTTGTTATGGTTACTATTTGTATATATCTGTAAAACACATGATGTGAAACTTGGTATAAGTGTAACATGGTCTTTTAAGACAAACCCACAACAATAGGACTTCTAACGTAGTGGACCCCATCGGACCATCGTAGCATGCCGAAGACGGGACCCTCGACTTTCTTCGTAGGCTCCAAAGTGACCTTGAACCTCAGCTCCTCGCCGTGTTTCTTGAACTGCATGACCTGAGGCTCCACCGACACGGCCACGCCTCTCGGCTGGCGTATCCGGGCGGTGTAGTTCCCGGGTTCCCCGACGTTCTTGACGGTCCGGATGACCGTGACCGGACCGGAGAGGGCGGGAACGGAGATGGATGGGTAGTTGAAGCTCAGGAGGTCGAGATTGGTGGGGCACAAGTAGCGGGACCCGCCGGAGAACTGCTTCATGGCCGTGTGGTTGTAGCCGCTCGCGCAGAGGAAGTTGAGGTAGTCGGTCTCGGTCAGGTCGTAGACCAGACCGGGGTCCATCGCCCGGTTCGGCCGGACGTGGCCCGCCCCGTAGTCGAATGGGGTCGCGTCCACGTAGTCCGCGTCCTTCACTTGCCTCCCCGTATTGTCTCTCACTCGCGCTACAAAAATTGTAAAAAAGGGATTTTAATGAATAAATAAAAAGTGAAGTTTGATTTGGGTGAATATAATGAAGCGGTACGGTGGGGTAACTGAATTTACCGGTGGTGGCGAGGGCGGATCTGATGGCGGCGGGGCTCCAGTGAGGGTGGAGGCTGCGGAGGAGGCCGACAATGCCGCTAACGTGGGGACAAGACATGGAAGTCCCCGAGTCAACGTTGAATGGGACCCTACGGGTGTCGAAAGCTTGACCGGTCGGGCTTACTCCTTGTGAGTATGCCGCTATTATGTTCACCCCTGGTGCAATTATATCAGGCTGCACAAGACAGAAAGAATTAGCAACAAAAAATATTTAAGCAAATAAAAACATAGAGAAACAACATTTTAATTAATTGAACAAAACAAATACTCTGTAACATAAATGTGACCTTTAGGATTTCTGGAGTGACACTGTTTGGACCCCTCGATGAGAACGCGGCCATGACGGGAGCCGGTTTGGTCGGCAGCACCGCCTTCGAGGGCGTAATATACCCTCGCGGATCCCTGTCGTTTTTAAAATGACGCAAATTTTAAGATTAAGTCGCGACATTTGAATATTTTTTTTATGTTACTAGAAGGAAAAGAAAATGAGAAGATAAATACGTGGAATTGGCGAGGTAGCGGAGGAGCTTGAGACCGTCGAGGTAGGTGATTTGAGTGGCGGGCAAGAGGTGGGCGTCAGCGATGACGTCATTGGCGCTGGCCTCGTCGTTGCAGAGAATCATCCCGGCGGCTCCGGCGGCGGCCGCCACCTGCCCTTTCTCAACCCGGGCGTTGACTCCCCGGGTGCACACCAGTATCTTCCCCTGAGCCTTGTTTGGATCGATGCTTCCCGGCATGCACAGCGTCCTGCACCGTCGTCCATCATCATTTATTCAGAACAAAATAAAAAAGACCGTCCAAACATGGACTTGAATTTGGTTGTATTATTGTTTGAATTGAATTTCTTACGCGTTTTGTGCGGTCGAATTGGGAGCTTTAGCGTCAGCTGAATTGATCAGTGGATACCACTTCTGCGGCATTGCTGAGGAAATGCTTGTTCCCTGCCAAATTATAAAAATGTCTTTATTATTGAATTTATCACAACTTTCAAAATTGTATTTCATTATGTTAATACGTAGTATATAATACAAATTGAAAGTAATTGAAGTTCAAAGTTATAAAAACGACTTTATTGAATTTATCGTATCGAGAACTTTCAAAATTATATTTCATTATGTTAATATATAATACAAATTGAGGGTAATTGAAGTTCAAAGTTTATCCAGTTTGATTCAAAAAAATTGAAATGGACAAATACACTGAGACGGAGGTAGTACCGATTAAAAATAGTAGAAGTAAAAATACCTTGATAAACAAACCATTTTTGAGGTAAACGTTAGCTTGGAACTCTCTGTCAAGAGTGCTCGCGCCGACGGTGATAATCCACGGTGCCACGTTGGACACGGTCCCGGCACCGGGCCCGCTGTTTCCGGCGGAGCAAACGACGGCCACGCCCCTGCGGACGGCATGGAAGGTGGAGACGGCGATCCCGTCAACAAAGTAGTCCCCCGGGTCGCCGCCAAGGGACATCGAGATGACGTCGACGCCGTCGTGGATGGCGGCGTCTATGGCCTTGATGATGTCGGAGTCGTAGCACCCGCCTTCCTTGGCTGGCCAGCACACCTTGTACGCCGCCACCCGGGCGGCCGGGGAGCCGCCCTTCGCGGTGCCGTTCCCGACGCCGAACACATTGGCGCCGGGGACGAAGGCGCCGCCGGCGGTGGAGAGGGTGTGGGTGCCGTGGCCCTCGAAGTCTCTTGGGGTGTTCATGTAGTCGCTCAAGTTGTTGCGCTTATCTGCTAGAAACCCTTTGTTGAAGTACTTTGCTCCTATTAACTTCCTACAAAATTTTCAAAACCAAACCCAACCTTACAAATAAATAAAACTTTGTATTTTTAAAGTCATTTTCCTAAATAGCAATTAAATTATTTTATTCCCTAAATAGCACTAATGGATAATGACTAAAAGTGCTACATTGAGAAAAAACACATATGATGCTATTTAGAGAAAGTCATTACGTTTTAGTGTTATTTACGTAAATTTCTACTTTTTAAAAATCTATGGCAGAGAGATATGGAGTACATTTTTCCATAATGTGTAACAAAAAGTGTATAAAAGTAGACTAAAAATGCTGTAAAAAAAAGTTTTTTTGGAACAGAAAAAAGTATAATAGATGACGTGATATACAGAGAAAGTGAAAATAATAGAAGTACCTATTACAACGAACGCCGGTAGGGCTGGTTTCATTTTGGCAAGACCCTTTCCATCTTTTAGGGACAGGGCCCAAACCATGGTCTTTGAAGCTTTCTGACTCCGGCCAAACACCTGTATATAGTCCCAATTCAATAGCCCATTAATTTCTAAAATTATGTACGATATCCGTCTCATTGTATTTATCCAGTTTAATTTTTTTGAAATTTAGACGTCAATTAAATAAATATAATAATGTATTTTAGTATAAAGATTGTTCTAATAGATTTATCTTGTTGACTCGAAAAAGTTTAACTGAATGACTTTAAAAAAAAATGTTGTCCTTATTCCATAAGAGAATATACTAAGATTGATGATCATACACACCTGTATCAAGATTTGCAATGATAACGTCTTTGCCAAACATGGCCTTATTCCAGAGAGAATCAGAATGGACCACACCATTCTTCTCCATGTTCATAAACTCCCATGAATGTGTAGTGTGAAGCTTTCTCTTGTTATCCAAGAATAGTGACACCACCTCCGGATGCTCTACACATATCCAATCAAACCAAAATTCATCAATTATGCACCTAATTAATTAGTTATACCTCTAATTACAAAATTAATGAAATAAATAAATTTCCTGTAAAAAATAGTACTCCCTCCGTTCTAAGTTATTGTGTGTCACAACTTTAAAATAAAAACACATGAATAAAAAATTGAGTAGATGATAAACACTTATTGAAAAAACAAAGAGTACTGCTGCAGTATTGTGACGTATTAAGAATATACGTACTGGAAATCTCAGCGGCTTCGTGTTCTTCTAGGAGAGCTGCAAAGCCGTTGATATGTCTTTTGTAGGAGTAGATCATGGCATCCTTAGCCTTCTCATCACTTCAACATGTAAGAGTCCATTAATTAATTAAAATGATGAGTATATATGTAGAAGTTTGGAATAACAATAATGTATCAAATTAATAGGGAAAATAATTGTAATTTATGGACCAAATGAATAACAATAGGTTAAAAGAAGTAATTAAACCCAAAAAAAACATTATTATAATATAATATAATACCTCCCCAAGAAGGAGGCAAGGAATTGATGATGTGCGTGGGTCACACGACCAAGATCTTCTGTGGTTACCTCCGCACCATGGGAATGTCCTCCCAAGTACACTATGTACGACTGCATGCATATATAAATATATAAATATATTATTGCCATTTTTCAAATATTTGTTATTATGTTCAAATAATCTTCAAATTTTGACTTTACATACATAAAGGAGTTTAAGAAAGGTAAAAATAAGTGAAATTTGTAGGAAGATTAAAGACATTTAGAAAATCATAGTGAGAAGATAATTCATGGATCAGATGGAAAAAAATATTTCTCTAAAGATTATTTGTATTAATAATCTTATTTTATACGGAGTAATACTTTAAATGTATTTTAATTGTGAAGTTTATAAAGTTTGAAAACATAAAAATTTTTCAAAACACAAAAATGAGGACAAAATTTAAAAGTAATACCAAAACAATACTTGGAGGAATAATAAAATATAAATACTGGGCCGGGGAAGAAATCAAATACGCATGCCAATCCCAGATCTGTACTTCAAATGCAATTAAGCAAATCATACTGATTTATTTGCAAAATATTATTAGGGCTCCCACTGCAGCAGCACTGGACAACCAATAAAATTTCAAAAAAAAAAAAAAAACACACACACACACACATATAATTTGATTCAAATCAAAATGATGCACAGTGAAAGAACTGGAAATACATACAATCCATTCGATTTAAGATCTAAAGGTTATTAAAAATAACAAATCTGAAATAAAAATGAAAAAATTACGGTGGTAATTACATTAATAAGTCGAACATTTCTGTAAAATACACAACTACAAGTGTAAAATGCATCGCGGTGGCCTCATCCTGGGAGTAAAGTCCATCCATCCATTCATATTCATAATAATAACACAAAGAAGAGAAGAATTGAAGTGATGATTAAAACAGTCACGTGCATGCATTCAGTTACAAAAAAACAAACAAAAAGCATAGTAAAAAAAAAAAGAGAAAAGTAAAAACCTTTTTGGCTGCAAAAGCTGGGGATGGGAGCACGCACAAAGCCAGCAAGAAGAAGAAGAAGAAGAGAGTAAACACAAGACTTGAGAGCTTGTAATTATCAGAAGAGGCCATTATGGTTTGGTTTGGTGCCAATGAATTCCTCAACCGATTCAAAGAACCAATTGACGACTCGATCTCTCTCTACTCTTTGTATGTATATATATATAGATATAGATAGATATATAGATGTGGTTTAATTTGATGGAATCATAATAAACAATGATTAATAAATTCCTATTAGGAATAATATAAGGAGTTGGAGGCTACTAGGAGTACGTGTAGGTCGAGGAGACCATTTGATTCTATATTTATTATTAGGAGTTGAATTTACCAAATATAAAGATTTAATTAATAATTCGGGAGAGACTATAATTCTAATCCAATTAGTATCATGATGATGATGATAACAAGATATATATATGCTAATTAGCGACAAATAGGGCTTGATTTGCTTGAGTTTAAATTTCATTCTTGTTTTTATTAGGTATATACACTCCCTAATTATCCTCTTTCTTTTTTTCGTCAACTTTTTATTCCGAGTAATTAATTCGATCGTTATTGGTATTTTTTAAGGAAGATCAATAGTCATTATTAAGATATTTTTCCTTGGAAATCTCACTAAGATATATACATACAAATATACATTTCTTCCATTTCAACATAAATTAAACATGTCAAATTTGTACTAAATAATATTGTACTAAAATATACTCCCTCCGTTCTAAAAAATACTTCCTCTTTCATTTTTTTCACTTCCAACAAAACACTTCTACTTTCTATTAAAAAATCACTTTTACCCTTACTTTTTCATACCATACCTATCACATCATATTTTTTTCCTAATAATCTATCCATCACATCTTACTTTTACCCATCACATCAGGGGCAAAATTGGAAGTCAACTATAATTTAACACTTCCCTATTTTGGCTCCAAGTCAAAGTAGGAACCTTTTTTTTTGCAAACGGAGGGAGTATTGCATTTAAAAATGTACTACTTAAACATTTTATTTCCTAAATAATATTTGAATAATGTATAATGACGATGAACATTTATTTAAACAATGAGCAGTTGATAATGACCAGCGGTACTACATTGAAAAATAAAAACATATGGTACTACATTGTGAACATTTTTATATTTTAGTAGTACTATTTAGGTAATGTCCCCATTAAACATCTTCTTCCAACTTCTCCCATCGCTTGACTGGTAGGAAGCTCACTCTCAGGATTCATGGGGAAATTCACCCAGGTTCGAGTCCTACCGAAGACAGAAGTATTAGCTCTTTGTCCGTCATGAGGTTGAGAATAGTATGAACAGATACTACCTTGCAATAGAGTCAATAACATTCAAAAAACATCCTCTTCTAATTTACAATGCGTGACAGATATATTTTATTCCATTTATGACACATATTTCCAAATGATCTGCATATAGGCCCTTATTATTAATAATTGTTGGATAATGACTTATTATTATACAAAAACTCTATCAATTTGGTCATTAGCAATAATAAGTGTTGGATAATGAGTGATTATTTTAAATGACTATTCAATTTGTTTTTAATAATGTCTTATTCTACTTGAATTATACAATAGGTCTTTTTTCAAAAACAGAGCATTTTAGAACATTCCATTGTCAACCGTTAGTCCTATTTATGAAAAAGTGATATGTTTAAGTCTCATTTACTTCAATTTCTCATTTAAATTGCCTGTTTTGGTTTACGATGTTTGACTGAAACTATTTTTAAATCATTTTATATGAAAAATTATGTAGAATTAAAAAAATAAAAATTACATATTTAAAAACTAGATCAAAAGATCTAAAAAAACCAGTGGTGAACTGGTGACATTACTATATATTTTATTTTATCAAATGACTAATGGAATTAGAGAGAAAAAGTGAATGATGTTTGACTATGTGAATAGTAAACATGCAATTTAATTTGAAATAGAGGGAGTACAAAATAATCAGGAGGTGACATGATTATATTAAACTTTCATATCAGCAATGAAAATTAACAAAGAAGTTCATAAAATTTGATCGATCATGTAAATATGGTTGATGTGCAAACTCCATCCCACATCGGAAGTGGAGAACAAAAACGAGCTAAATAAATATGGTTACCCAACTGTATTAGTATTGTGCCTTTTGGGAGGTATCCTAAAATAAATCGGTGAAAGCTTGAACCAAAGAGGACAATATCATAGTAATGCATGTTTTGGGTGAAGGTACGCATGGTCCCAACATTTGGTGTCGGAGCCTGAGCTCGTTCGGGCCGGAGTAGCAGGCTGCGTTGTGTGGAGTTCTCGATGTTCCCGGTGTAACTACCTGACCGAAGGTTTGCAGGAGATGCATTGTGTCGAAAGTCTTCCTGACAAGTGGTCGCCAGGCAGCTGTGTCCCGTTTGGTGTTAGCGGCGGTACAAGATGGTTTGGCATTAGTATATATGAGGCTTTTGGGAGGTGACCAAAAACTAATCTGTGAAAGCTTTGCCCAAAACGAACAATATCATACTAATGCAAATTTTGGGTGAGGGTACGCGCGATCCCAACATGTCGTATCAGAGCCCGGGTTTGTGTGGGCTGGAGTAGTAGACTGCTTTATGTGGAGTTCTCGGTGTCCCCGGTGTGACAACTTGACCGAAGGTTTGATGACAAGTGGCAGGCAGTGTCCCATTTGGTGTTAACGACGGTATAGGTATGCGGTTTACCTTAGCGATCAAATGGTGTGACCTTAGCGACTAGTGGGATGCGGTTCACCTTGTGCCAAAAGTCTTCTCGATAGGAAAAGATTGGGCGATGTGTCCCGCTGGTGTGTAACGGCAGCGCAAGATGGATGGTGTGCAAATCAAACGGATAATCGCTAAGCTTATGTTTGGTTCAAGGAATTGAGGAAGAAAGGAAAATGATAAGGAAAAGAAAAGAAAAGAAAGGAAACTCAAAATCCTAGTTATGTTTGGTTAAGATGGAAATTAATGAGGAAAATGTATTCCCATGCTCTTTTTGTTTGGGTAGAAGAAAATTTGGTGAGAAAACAATATATATTGTGCTTGACAGCTATTGTGCTTCGCATATCCATTCACATGGCTCCTTCAATTCCAACCTCATTTAACCACACTTCACTAATTCCAAGAAATATATTCACAGCTAGAAAGAAGCAGATTCACCCACAGTATGAAATTTACTAAAGCTTACAAACAACCCAGTATTTTCATTGCCAAAGGTTAATGACAAAAAAATAAAACCCAAAAGAATGAAAGCTTAACAGCTGCAACATCATTATTCAAAGTGGAGACACACAGAATGACAAAAAAAGGAATGAAAGCTTAATCACAGTTTATAAAAAGAGCTATGAATTTTTTAAACAAGAAAATAAAGAAGCATAAAAGGAGACACACAATGAGACAAAACACATAAAAAGAAGCATTATACTGGTTGTGAAACAAGACCAAAATGTGGAGAGACAAACCCTTCTAACAAGAGGCAACATAATAAACATCTCTATATGCATAAAGCATAATAAACGAAAATAGTAACAAATCCCCCGTCCAGACACAGAGCAGGGTGCACAAGCAGGGCGCACATCTACACCAATTCATCATCAAAAATTTCTTCACCAAATTTTACGCATAGCCACAACTTTTTATGCACCGTTGGACACTTGTGAAAAGCACGAGCAGCGCTCACATCACCAGTAAGCTTTTGATATATAGTCATTTGAGAGAACTCGGACATTCCACCAACTGAAGCAATCTCATCGAACAAATCTTCTTCAGTATAATTGCGTTGGTTACCAAGTTTAATTGCAGTAGCAACTTCGCCTATGCTAGCAGTCAAAAGTGATATTTCTTCACTTACTACATCTACCATTCTTGTCTTCTTCTTCTTTGGTTCTTCGATCTTTGATGTAGAAGATTCTTCATTATTATTTTGTTTACCAACTTCATCATTCACTGCATCTTCTTCATTCTCCTCCATATAATTTTGTTCTTTTGCCCATTGCATCTGTCGTTGTTTGGCACTGACTGCCCGACTCCCTGTAGCACGGTCTTTTCCAAACAACTCATCCAAGATTTCATAGCATGGAATTGGATTATATTTCAAGAATGCAGCTTTTGGCTTTGCCTATAAAGGACAAAAATGGATGCAACCAACAAACTTCAGGCTCAAAACATAAGAAACACAACAAAACAGCTAAAGAAAAAAAAGAACAATAATGGGACACAACTCTTTTGCATGACACTATGCCAACATAAATTAAAGTGTGTTTGGCTGCCATTAATGCCCCCTGCCCAAAGAAGCACCAGATTCCAAAGTCAAGAGATATTGAATGGGCATAATTAGGAAAGATTCTGCCTGTCATCTTTTCCTTCTCTTTGCCTACAGTATTTTATTACGCCTAGGATATTAAAGTTCTTCAAAAAGCATAAGAACATAAACCTAAGTTTCCACTGCACCATCTAGTAAAAACACAAAAAAAAAACTCTTGCCTTAGGCCAGGCAGCCAGTGACACCACACACTGGGAAAACACAATCACCCCATCTAGTAAAAACACAAAACCATGCCCCAAAGTATTATAAATAAATGCTTCACTTAAAACATGCTTCAGTAGATCATAAATAATCAAAAACTTTGAGAAGTGTAGGTTACCTTAAGGTAGGCATCCCATACCCCTTCCTCAGCTTCAAGCATTTTGGTTGAAAAATTAAAGCCAAATCCGCTGCCATTTTGCATAATATCTTTAACCATGCCAAGGTGTTTCTTCAATGTCTTAAGACGATTCCTGATATGAGTAGGACCACATAGGATATTAAACTTAGAAGAGACATTTTTTGATACCACATTGTAAGCTGTACTTGAGAAAACTCCACCGATCTTTTGTCCTTTTAGCTTTTGCTCCATGAGAGAATCAAGAAGGAATTCATCCATGTCAACACTCCACTTGAAATTCTTTTTTTCACTGCCAGTCAAGTCCTCTGTATTATCTTCATACTAAATTAATAAAAGTAATAGGAAAGTTACAATAGATGTTAGTGTCAAAATACTATAAAATTTCACAATATCCATCATAAAATGACAAAAAGCATTCAAAAGAAAAACCAAATTGTTTCAACACCCATAAGGTAATTATGAAGAATGCAACATGCTAGCACAATGTCTGCTTGAGTATCCACGTTGAAATGAGATTCTGCTCCACTTCGTAACATCGGAAACTTCTTCTTTAGAACTCCAAAAGCTCGTTCAATTGCATTCCTTAAGGAAGCATGTCGTAGGTTGAAAAGTTCACGCGAGTTTTGTGGTTCGTGAAGACTAAACTCCTTCAAATGATAGCGAGTACCCCGAAAAGGAGCAAGAAATCCAGTTTTTAGTTGATAACCAGCATCAACCAAAAAGTATTTTCCTAGGTCAAAAATATATATAAATATATATTTTTAGTAATGATAAATCATAAGAAAAAATCGTACCACATAAATAATATATTTATTGTCTTATAATCACCTTGAGGGACTATTAAGCGGTCATGCTCTTTAGTTAAAGCGTCTTTCAATATTCTAGAATCCGAGGCTGATCCTTCCCAACCAGACATAACATAGGTAAACTTTAGATCAAAGGTGCATGCGGCAAGAACATTTTGAGTTGGGTATGATTTACGCCCTCGATATCTTGGTGCATCACCACTCGATACTTTCACACGAAAGTGTGAGCCATCAAGTGCACCTATACACTCCTGTAGCCCTGTAGGAGACTTAATTATGAATATAACTAAAATAAATATTATTTCTATATTTTCTTTGTAAAAAAGTATGTTACCTTAAAATATGGATAGTATCTGGAGTTGTTCTTGATCTCTATAGGGCACTCTTTCCATCATTTTGCTTTAAAAGCAAATCTTCTAAAGAGATTATAGCTTTAAGCACTTGTTTAAATTGGCGACTTATAGTTTCACCGGAACGCCTGAAATCAAACTTAATTTTTCTATTCCTTAAATTATGACCTACTACATAAAGAAACCTTGCTACTTGCTCCTCTATGCTACTATGTCGAGTATCTCGAAGAAGACCTCTTCCTCTAAGAATATTTACTAGATTTGCAAATGCACCTTTCCTCATTCGTAACTGTTCACGACAGTCCTCATCATTCATATTTTTCAAACGTCTTATCAAACTTTGCCTTTCATAGTCTCTTTCTATTATACTCTCATCATTTTTGTGATTTGGCCCTCGAATTAATGAGATAAGAAAAATAGCATAGGTGGCATAGGCTACAACACAAGCAGCAGCCCACTTTCTGAATTTTTCCCATCGCTCCTCATCATCATCTACATCCATCTAGACATATTGATGCACGGAAAAATATTCAAAGGATATAAGAAAGTTGTACATAAGAAGGATGATAACTTTGATTTGTCACTCATCTACACAGATTTTAAACTTATAAATGGAGGTCAAAGTCTCCAATTATCAAATATATAAAACCATTTAATGGGGGACTTGAAATATCAAATACATAAAACCATTTAAAACATTGTGAACTTTGCATAGAATGTACAACAGGAACACATTATTTATCTTTTTCAAAATGAAAACAGAACTTTCATGAAACCACTAAACATTGTATGTGAACTTTGCATAGAGTGAAGACATTATCTCAACTCGTTTTTAACAATGGGGCATACATATTCCATGAAGAATAACAGTTCATCAAACACATAAAAGAGAATCTAGGACTTACATGCTCAGTGTCGTGCACAAATTGAGTGTCTGAAAAAGCTTCAAATTCACGATCGCTCACCCCAGATGAAGAAGAATAGAGGGCCTTCTTATAGTGCTTTTTGTGGGTCTTTGATTTTGATGAAAAATTGGGTCAGATATTGTTTCCACGGGAAATTGATGGTGTACGTTTGGTGGCACAAACTTACGCCTAGGCATTGATGTGTTTTGGCGAGAAGACATTGCAGCAAAACCGAAGAAATTCAGTGACAATTGAATGGAGAGAGACGGCGGTTTATCGCAATTAGGGTTGCGATTGTTTATCGCAGCAATTAGGGCTGCGATCGATGTTCAGAGATGAGAGGCACGATTATGAGAGGCACGATTAGGTTTAGAGAGGTGAGCGTGAAGACATGGTAGAGACGGGAGCGAAGGTTTCAGAGACGGGAGCGATTCGGAGACGGGAGCGATGGATTCTCTCGTTTTCCGTCGGAAATCGGGAGGAAAATGATTTTGCCCTTTTTTTAATTCATTTTCTCCCCATTTTTCCTTTCCTCTCACTTTTCCTTTCCTTTTCTCACTAACCAAACATAAAAAAACATTTCCCACCAATTTTCTTTTCTTTTCCCAGCCAAAATCCTTTAACAAACATAGTGTAAAGGAGAGGTCACGGGATTGAATGGTCGGGATTTGAGGGGAGGTTCGTTGAGGTGTAAGAGTGCTGGCAGCGCCAGGTATAATGTTTGGCTCACCCTGCCACATGAGCCGCGGGAGAAGATAAGCGAGGCATGGCATCCGTTCCAATTTCTTCCCAATTTCTTTTTTTTTTATTAATTTTTTTTTAAAATTCTTTTGTTTTTTGTACAAAAAGAGAAAGCTTTTTTAAAAAAAATTGAGGACATTTATTTTTATTAAAAAAGATAATTAAAATAAAATTAAACGATACTTTATTTTTAAATTAGATCAAAGTCAAACCATTATTAAATCAACTATAATCTGTTATGGGATAATAAATTTTTTTTGTTTTCAAGATTATGATATTCTACAATAACTTCATATGATAAAAATTAAAAAGATATACACAACACGCATATACATATTTTTATATGTCTGCACATATTTTTATTTGTCTACACATTCATTTTGTATATAAAAATGTCTCGTACTTTGAAAAATCAATAGAGAAACAAAATATAAACATAAAAAAAGTAAAAATTATATATAACGGGTCAGATATTTGAATAAACGGTAATTTAAACGGATGCATATTCGGATCAAAATTTAAACGGATCAAATATACAATTATCAAATTCGTATCTATTTAGTAACCGGATATCCTTAATCTCAATAATATGAGTTTAAAAAGAATGGTGATATTTCTTCGATATGGATACCTACTGTAATTGGATTTTGACTGAGGTGAGGTTGAGTTCCAACCACTATCTTCCTCTTGTGCGACCTATATCCGTGCGACCTACAGATTGGCCGATTGCCTAGCCGTAAGCCGTACTCCGCCTCTCCGGCAGCCTACTCGCTGGCCCTCCGGCCTCCACCGTCCACCTCTCTTATTGTTCTGTCCGACTTCCTTTGATTTGAATCTTGGGTCCGCCGCCACTGAATCATGACGACTCTTCTTGCGCAAGGGGCATCGCTTTTCTCAGCACGGATGATCACTGTCCCACCTAAACCCATCAAAGTCTCCTTGTTTTTACCGAATCCATCGAACCCAAGAACCCCAAATTCGAGGAATTTCAGTGCCAGAGTCACCCCAGGTGAAGAACCATCCCCTTCCGCACACGATAAATTCCTGAATAGGGACTATAAATGGGGTTTCAATCAGGAGATAGATTCCTTCGCGCTGCCAAAAGGTCTATCCGAGGAAACTGTTCGGTTTATTTCTGCTAGGAAGAATGAACCCGATTGGATGCTCGATTTCAGATTGAAGTCATATGAAAAATTCATGAACATGAAAGAACCCAAATGGTCTGCTAACAGGTACCCAGCGATTGATTTTCAGGATTTATGTTATTACTCCGAGCCTAAAAAGAAACCAACCATTAATAGCTTAGATGAGGCAGACCCAGACCTGATTAGGTACTTTGATAAGCTCGGCGTGCCTTTAAACGAAAGAAATCGATTGGCCAATGTTGCAGTTGATGCTGTTCTTGACAGTGTTTCGATCGCAACTACTCATAGAGAGACCCTAGCGAAATCTGGAGTCATTTTCTGCTCTATATCTGAGGCCATCAGGGAATACCCAGACTTGGTTAGGAAATACTTAGGGCGAGTCGTCCCCCCTGATGATAACTTTTATTCTGCATTGAATTCGGCTGTGTTTAGTGACGGGTCGTTTGTGTACATTCCTAAGAATACGAGGTGCCCTATGCAAATCTCAACGTATTTTAGGATAAATGCCATGGAAACCGGCCAGTTTGAGAGGACTCTGATAATTGCTGAAGATTCCAGTTTTGTGGAGTACTTAGAAGGGTGTACAGCTCCACAGTATGATACTAAACAGTTACATGCTGCTGTTGTGGAGTTGTACTGCCATGAAAATGCTGAGATTAAGTACTCCACCGTGCAGAACTGGTACGCCGGGGACGAAATGGGAAGGGGAGGAATATATAACTTTGTTACAAAGAGGGGACTTTGTGCTGGCAATAGGGCAAAGATATCGTGGACGCAAGTGGAGACGGGGTCCGCTATCACGTGGAAGTACCCGAGTGTTGTTCTTGAGGGAGACGAATCTATTGGGGAGTTTTATTCAGTCGCGCTCACGAATCACCACCAGCAAGCTGATACAGGAACCAAGATGATACATAAGGGGAAGAACACGAGGAGTCGGATCATTTCCAAGGGTATTTCTGCAGGGCAATCTAGTAATTCTTACAGGGGGCTTGTTCAAGTTATGTCGAATGCTGATAATGCAAAAAACTCGTCGCAGTGTGACTCTATGCTTATTGGGGACAATGCTGCAGCCAACACTTACCCATATATTCAGGCGAAAAATCCCACTGCTCGGATTGAGCACGAGGCCACAACATCAAAAATTGGGGAAGATCAGCTGTTCTACTTCCAGCAGAGGGGAATCGACTATGAAAGGGCCATGGTGGCCATGATTTCTGGGTTTTGCAGGGATGTTTTCAATGAGCTTCCCGATGAATTTGGTTCCGAAGTTAAAGAATTGATGAGCTTGAAACTTGAATCTTCAGTTGGTTAGGCTCACGGATGTGGCTCTGTAAGTGCGATTAATATTTAAATTTATGTGATTAATCACAAGTACCGAGTAGCTACTACTACTCCCTCTGTCCCTAAAAGAAGTTCTTGTTGTTGCGAGTTACGATGTTTGACTGAAATTATTCTCAATCAATTTATTTGAAAATAAACGTGGATTTAAAAATAAAATCCATATATTTAGAATCTACATTTAAAACTTCTACAAAACAAGAGTTGACAATGATATATTATTTTATCAAATAAGTAAAAGTTGGCAAAGAAAGAAGTCAAAGTTGATCTTGTGCATAGTAAACATGAACTTCTTTTAGGACGGAGGGAGTGATAATTACTTAAGACTTGTTTTTTTACAGCTTGACATAATGCCTGCGTAGAGCATTTGTTGGTGATTTATAAGTGCTGTAATTAGTTTAGTACTTTAGTATTGTCTCCATCCCATTTTAATTGCATGTTTTCCTTAGTTTTTTCGTCTGTCCCAAATTAGTTTGCGTGTTTCCTTTTATTGAACGCTTTTTGTTTTGAACCGGAGGTCTCTTCGAGCCAACTCTCTCCTTCCCAACCCCTCACTGTGGGATATTTCTGGGCACATTATTATTGTAACTTTTTATGGGCTACCAAGTCAATATCATGTTATTTATCCTTTGGTCTTTTTGTTGGGATCCTGCTATGCATTCTAGTTTATATGAATCAGAAAGAAAAAAAAGAATCTTTGTATGTTGAGTGAGCAAAATTCTTGATTTAGTAGGGTTTGAAAACTTTCAGGTTTGACACAACAAAGAAATCTTATACTCGTATTTGTATTTCGTCTGTAGATTTTATTTGTTCAAGAAGTTTAGTAGGGACTTCATCTCTAAGTGAGCCATATCTTATAACTTTACTGTCAATCCTTTTGTATTTTCGAATATATATATTGCTGGCAGAAGCAGAAGCAGAATCATGTGTTCATTCTCACCACATCTATGGCTTTGACACAGGGAAGTTTGGGACAATTGATTCAGGTTTTCTTATGGGAGTTTGTGAACTTGGCTTTAATTTATGGAGTATTTGTTTTTGAGCCATTGAAGGGTGGGTGACAAAATCCACTCATTTTGCTATCTTCTTATGATATCTGAGACATTGTGTGGCTCTCTTTTGGATGCATGGTTGAAGATGCTCTTATAGTGTTAGTATAGCAAGCACGGTTGAAAACGCTCTTATAGTGTTAATATTTTTTCCTTATATATCCAATAAGATGTGGTACTTTGAGTTGAACTTATACTCTAATTGTTTATTACTTCCTCCGTTCCATAAAACTTTTCGAAGACGAAAAAAGGCACTATCTAAAAAGTGTGTAATTTTGATATTATTTTCTAATTTTGTCCTTACTTTATAATAAGATATGATATGATGTGTAGGCCACATGAGTAGTAATTAGAAAATATATCAAAATTAATTAGTTTTAGGGTGTGTTTTTTTGTCTTTGAAAAGTTTAAAGGGACGGAGAAAGTATTTATTTCCTATTAGTTTAAATACGCCTCCGGAGGTGAGCTAAAGGTAACTAACCCATGTGCTATTCTGATTAAGTGTCATTTTTGCTAAGACATCTGCAAAACAATTTTGCTCTCTCATAACATAGATGACTTGCAGACTCCAATTCATCGCTACAAACACTAACATTTTTCAAATTCTTTGACCAAGCCCATTTAAGGCCTTTGAGGATTGCCATAGCTTCAATTTCTTGCACGTGATTTTGATCATTTTTTTTCTTCTTCTTAAAATTTAATTACCTAAGCTTGGTTTAATTTCCCAAAATGCATGCAATATGTGTTGGATGAGGGATTTCTAAAGATGACGACCCAAACTTGAAACTACTTGTGCATATCTTTTCCATTCAAAATATTAGCAACAGTTAAAAGTTAGGAAAAATTGCCCAAAATAGTTCCAACTTTACCCGCTCTTTTAAAAATAATCTCACCTTTTACTGTGATGCATAATAATCCCAACTTTACTGAAATTTGTCAGTTTTGGGTCGCCGTTAAGTTTCTAACGGAGGGATAACGTAAATGCTCGTTTTAGACAACAAAATGAAAGTTGGGATTATTTTTGATGAATTTTTGTTTTTTAATTTTTTTTGAAATTTTCATTTAAATTTTTTAAATTACTTTCTACCTCCATCATCATTTATTTTTCCTTTTTTAAAGATTAGTCTTAGTTTAAAAAATAAAAACAATAGATATAAAAAATGAAAAAATGAGAAATGTAAGTAAAATGGTACAAAAATAATAAATTAAATAAGGTAGTCAATGAAAACTAACTTGAAATTGGAAAAAGTAAAATAAAAATATACGGGTGGGTTTTAATATTTTAGGCATTATACAAAGCATTAACATATCACTTTTTATTTTTTAGAAAAAATTATCTACAATAATTCCAACTTTACCGGACGGCTTGTTCTTTTAAAAAATAAGTAGTACATTAAGACTCCGTATAGTGTGTAAAATGTTAAACCCACGACTCCATATATATTTATTTTATTTCTTACCAGTTTCTGTTTAATTTATATTGATTACATTATTTATTTGATTAATTTTGAATGGTTTTAGTTATTTTTCTCATTTTCATTATTTTTTATATCTATTTTTTTCTAAGGTAAGAATAATCTTTAAAAAAGAAAAAGAAATGGAGGTTGAAAGTAATTCAAAAAATTTAAATAAAAATTTCAAAAAAAAATTAAAAAACAAAAATTCATCAAAAATAATCCCAACTTTCATTTTGTTGCCTAAAACGGGCATTTCCGTTATCCCTCCGTTAGAAACTTAACGGCGATCCAAAATTGGCAAATTTCAGTAAAGTTGGGATTATTATGCATCACAGTGAAAGGTGAGATTATTTTTGAAAGACCGAGTAAAGTTGGGATTATTTTGGGTAATTTTTCCTAAAAGTTATAACCCTTTTTTTTAAATTTTTCTTTCTGTAATTAATCACTTCTGACCAAATAATCTTTACAAAGCCGACAGTCCAACATAAGAATATTGAGTAAATTACCACGTTTCCATAATGTAAGCATCAAACCTTTCTGGCACATCCTAGGAAAATACTCATCCCTCTACCTCATTATTGTTTCACTTTACTATTTACAGGTCTAACTTTTTTTCTATTTTTATATTTATTTTCGTTACTCATTTGTTAAGATGATATAGTTAGTCATGTCATTGATCTCTTTGTACAGAATTTGATGTGATTTTTAATGGATAAATTTTATTTTAAAATTTTATATCATCATTTAAATAAATTAAATTGAAAATAGTTCCACTCAAATCTTGTTGTCCTGAGTCAATTATTTTGGGACGGAGGAAATCATTAAAGAATATACTGGGTATATAATCATGATAATTAAGGATTGAAGGGAAAATGAAGTATTGATTTTTAATTTGCAGCTAGTCCACAATCATGATTATCATGTTTTGATTTGTTTTTTTTCTAATGTAGGGTTAGAATTAAGTATCTCTCCTACACCATATATACCTACTAATTAGCAGTTGCATGCATGGCCATAATTGCCACAAACTATATGATGAGTAAATCTTAATTTGAGTATGGAATTGACAAGGTAACACCAAGCTCCACTAGCCAAACAACCTGAAATTGGAAGTTGATATGTAAAGAAGCAATGAATTGTTTGACAATAATTCCAATCTTTAATTTCAATAATAATTAATAATATTGAAAAGACTATTTAATTACAGTGTATCATTTTACTTTAATGTTTTATAATCATCGCTGAATTCGACGTTAATCTACATTTGAACCACCATCATTTTGTAAATCCTATCAAGCGATAAGTATTTTACAATTTATCTGACATGTTTACTTTGAAAAACCATATCCAAAACCTTAAGCTAATTATAATAAATACATAGATCTTTTCATTTTCTTTTCATTTTCTTTTACTTGGTAATTGGTATTTATGCATAACTCAATATTCCCTCTGTCTCTGAGTTAGTATTTATCCACTATTGATTTTTTAGTCAAAATTAGTAAATTTTGATCGTAAATTAAATAAATATGATATTAAATATTGATACAAAAATAATTTTATTAGAGACATTTTATAAAATATTTTCAAAATATTATTTTATCTAATTAATATAAACTATATATTTTATTTAATTGTAGGTCATATGTTAAAAATGATTGATTACAAAAAGTCAAAACTGGACAAAAGTAGTCTTAGGATAAACTAATTACCTAGCTTGAAGTAAGGCTATGTGTTATGGGGCATGAGAAGGGACTTGATTCACCCTCAATCACGTCCCTCTACGATTACAAATTTACCGTGAATGCCCTTTTAAAAGTGATCACCATCATTCCGTGGTGAGGCTTCTCCCTTGCTAATTTTTTTAAATATTTCAATCAATCAAAATTTAATGTATATTCACATCTCATATCTTTCATTTACAATCATGATCACTATAAAATACCCATTAAGACCCGTCAAGCCCTACCATAACATATGATCTAAAAGGTAAGTTGGTCAACATGGGTTTTTGGTAAGCTCTTAATAACCATCCATCATGAAAACGACGTTTGGTCCAATGAAGGCTAACTTTTTTAAATCTTAGTGACAACATTAATGATTCATGTGTTTAATGAAGTCAGCTCAATTATGTGATGTAACACTACACGTCTCCTAAATGTTTCCCCTTTTCTATTTCTATCTACTCTTTTGGGAACAACGTAACATACCTTCCATCACTTTTCAATCCCTTGACTTGCACTAAGGGTATGTTTGGTTGGAGGTAGGTAAAATTTTTATTAGGTAGGTAATGGTAGGTAATTGAAGGTAGGTAAAGTAAGGTAATGTGTAAAAAGAATTGTGTTTGGATGTTTATTAGGTAACGTGAGGTAGGGAAAAATAAAATTACTAAAATATCTTTGAGGTTGTTTTTCTTTATTTGTTTAGGATTTTTTATATGAAATTAAAATTTATTTAAATTTTAAATGTAAAATTTTAAAATTAAATAAACACTCTAGTAGAGAAAGAGTGAAAGGAAAACTGAAAATTGAAGTGTAAAAGTGAAAATGGCAAAAAATTAAAGTGCAAAAGCATAGTAGAACAAAAATCGAAGTGCAAAAGTGCAAGGTAGAACGAAAAAAGTGAGAAAAAAATCTGGAAATTGAAAAAGAAAGTAAAAATCGAAGTGCAAAAGTGAAAATTACAGCGATGGGGAAGATTATGCAGTGACAATTGCAGCGAAGGAAAACATGAAGATTATGCAGTGAAAATTGCAGGGAAGGGAAAAATTACAGTGAAAATTGAAAAGTGAAGTGCAAAAAAAATTGAAAATTGCAGCAAAGGGGTTATGGTTATCGGAATGGAATTGAAGAGCAGAGCAGATCGAGAAAAAAAAATGCAAATTGATCTATGGCGATCGAAATACCTGTGGAATGGCGATGGGAAATTGGGAAGTGGGAACCGTAGGAAGATGGCGATGTGCTGCGATCGGGCGAAGGGTAGAGTTACCGTGATAATTCGCCAAATTGGCGGTCATGTAAAATCCACTGTTTAGAGGTAACCCTACCTCCTTTTACCTCTCCCTACCTCATTTGACCTATCTCATATTTTGTTACCAAACAAGGTAAAATATTAAGTTTACTTCTCCCTACCTTCCCCTACCTCCAAACAAACATAGTGTAACTAAGATGCCAAAGTACATCCATCTAAAATACAATACAATACACAAATGCTAAAAAATCATTATAGATGATAATCGTCTGTGTAAATTTTTACCAACACAAAAGATATTCATCAGTGAATACTATGGGTATACATCTCATTGTCGTCTATAAATGTACAAATTTACAGACAATTGTCATTTCTGGTGTTAACCATGGTGGGTTTCTATCATGACTCGATATTATTCCATAAAAATATTGACTTGACATTAATAAACACGTGATACTGATTCAAAAGTTGAGTTCCGAAACCCCTTTTCGGCCTGTGTGGAGGGGATATATGTAATGATTTTTACTGAATCAGTATACAAGTTTGAGCTTTCTGACTCTAAATTCTTGTTTCTCACTAACCCTGGTTCCACGAATTTATCCGATCCATATAAAAACATGAACATTCTCATAAAAATGAAAAATTATTACTCCCTCCGTGTCAAAATCTAAGCAACATTTAGAGCGACGTCTAAAATATCATCTCTTTTAAAATTATTTTATTTACAAATTAGTACAAAAATAAAAAGTAAAAATTACACCGTTGAAAAATAGATCAAAAGTTCTACAAAACAATTTGATGGTTGTTATGTACGTTGCCTCTCTCTCCTTTGATCAACTTTCTCTGTTTTATAAAATAGTCCCTCTTTCATTTTTTCATTTTCCTCAAAACACTTCCATTTTTGTAAAAATGACTAATATATCCAAATAATTAAAATCATCACAATATGCTTCTTTCCATTTTTATTGATATAATAGGTTATTTAAATGATTTCTCCCTCTTTTTTCTTCGATGTTATGGATATAATTAAAAGATCGATCAGACTACTAAAATAAATATGTCTCAAGTTAAAACATGAACGGTCTTACGAGACGGAAGGAGTATTATTTTTCATCTCAAACCAATCAGAATTTAACACATCTCAATTTCAACCAATTATAATAACTCACTCTCACACCTCAATCACTTTCCTTCACACGTACCCACACAACGCACATATTTTTATTGCTCCACGTCAACATCTTTACACCCCGTCAAACCCGCTACTGCACATGGCCTAACCATGCATTTTTCATTGTGTTGGTAACTTACAAATAGAATGGCTTTTCATGTCGATTTCGCATTATAAAAAAAGATACTATATATGGAAGAGGTTTGTGCCTACAATGACTACCACAACCTTAAATAATGTTTGTGGTAATGCCATGCCTGCCCTCACCTCCTTTTCCCCCATTTTCATATCAACCGCTGAAAGTGCATGACACCTACCCAACATATCTAAGTTGACCTGGGCATTATTTTTTTATTTTATTTGTTGGGTTTGTTTCATAATTTCTCTCCTTTAGAAACGTATAATTATTATCCCCCCCTTATAGAGAAACTAATAACTTTAAGATAACGTATGTTACTAGATATCCCACAGTGACAACTTACTGCTACAAGTAAACCCACATCAAAAGATGAAGTTTATGAAGATTGGAACAAGACCAGATACCTTTTACACTGAAGATGGTACTAGGTATGTACAAAGTTAATTACTATACGTTGTTTAAATTAATTAATTACTTTCTTGGTTTTCTTTTATGTGTCTAATTAAGACTTTTGAAATTTATTATGTTACATATTTTACACTTGAAATAATGCATCATCGAATAGGACAATAAGTTCAGATGTGCCCAGTGATCTTACTATCAAAATCAACAACTTGGCCTATCATCTTCACAAGGTATATTTGTTCTTTGATCCTTTTGGATTTAACAAGAAAATCATAAATCTTTGAAATAGATTCTAACAGTTCTTGTGTTTTGGTTTTTTTTAGGATCCACTGCTTCCTAAGTGTGGGCTCTTACAGAGACTGGTCTCAAATCGCGCACCAGATCCGGACGACGACATCAGCCTGGAACTGCACGATACGCCCGGGGGCGAAGAGGCTTTCGAGGCGTGCGCTAAGTTCTGCTACGGGATAACCATACACGTGAGCGCCCGAAACTTCGTCCCCGTCTTCTGCGCCGCGAAATTCCTTAGAATGACGGGGGCATTCGAGAAGGGGAACTTGGTCCCGAAGCTCGAGGCGTTCTTCGCGTCATGCATTCTCAGAGGCTGGAAGGATTCGATTCTCGCCCTCAAGACGACCCCGAAGCTGGCTGAGTGGGCAGACAACCTCGGGGTCGTCAGGAAGTGCACGGACTCCGTGGTGGAGAAAATCCTGACCCCTCCTGCGGAGGTCAGGTGGTCCTACACCTACACCAGGCGCAGGAGGGGCAAAACGGGGCGCGGAGAGAAATCTCCGCCGCCCAGAGACTGGTGGACGGAGGATCTCTCCGCGCTCGACGTAGACCTCTTCAAATGCACGCTCGCTGCGGTGAAATCGTCGGGCGCATTCCCGCCACAGCTCATCGGCGAAGCCTTACACGTATACGCCACCCGGCGGCTACCCGACGCCAAAAAGACAACGAGATTCTCGAGAACCCCGCGGGCAATTCTCGAGACCATCGTGGACCTGATCCCGACGGAAGCGGGATCAGTCTCACTCAGATTCTTGCTGAGGCTTCTCAGTGCCGCTAACCACTTGGGAGCATCACCCGCGACGAAGGAGCAGCTCCTCCGGCGGTCGGGGGAGCTCCTCCCCGAGGCGCAGGTGAGCGACCTGCTCGTGCCGGCGGCTCCGCCGCCAGAAGAGGATGGAAACTGGGGCCTGGAGACCGACACGGCACCGGCACGGGACGGACGCCGGGGCCGAGACGTTGAGCTAGTCGGGGTTGTTTTGGAGAGTTTCTTGAGGCAGTGGAGAAGGGGACGGCAGCTGGGATCCGGCGGAGAAGAAGAGAGCGATCAACGGCTGAGATCAATCAGGAAGGTGGGAAGGTTGATTGACTGTTATGTGGGAGTTCTTGCAAGGGATCGTCGTCCTAGAGTCCCAGTTGAGAAATTGGTGTTTTTGGCTTCGGCTGTTCCGGACATTGGAAGGCCTCTTCATGATGAACTTTACCATGCAGTAAATACTTATCTTAAGGTATGGCATATATATATATGTCCCCCAAGAGTTCAGACCAGACCAGACCACATCGGAAACAACTTTAAATATAACTACAATCAGATGAGATCAGACCTTCAAAAAATCAGATTAGATCATGATGGGCACTTCTTTTATCCTTATTGTCAAAAGACAGAAGTTCATGGTTTTCACATCTCACCTTTAGGTGCATCCTGAGCTAAGCAAAGCCGAGAAGAAGAGACTCTGCCGCGTTCTGGACTGCCGGAAGCTATCGCCGGAGGTGCGGGCCCACGCGGTGAGGAACGAGCGGCTGCCGCTGAGAACCGTCGTGCAAGTTCTCTATTTCGAGCAGGAAAGAGGCGCACAAGTCCACACACGGCCACGTGCGGCAGACGAGAAGAAGGATGGTAGTGGTTCCTGATGATGAAATATAGGTAAATCAAACAGGAAAAAAAGGAAGGGAAAGAATAAGCATATAGTATTGCTGAGGATCAAAGAACACTCCTTAAGCATATAGTATTGGGAAAGAAATTCATGTGTTTTCATTGATTATGTGTATATTCAATTCCCTAGCTAAAAAAAAGGTATCTTAGCACCAAATAGTTTTCATCAATAATGTGTATATTCAATCCCCTTGCTGGGAAAAAAAAGAAGATATCTTAGCATCAAATGGCTTGTGTGTGAGAAACTTTAAAAGAAAATATTATGTTTGGATGTCGATTAGAATTGTGAAACAATCAAGATTTATGGTATGTGCTTTCTAATCTGGAATTTTGTTTGGATATCATATTTTGTGCTCCGTACAATATATTTTGAGCCTCTTAGGGGTCTTTTGGATACAATCTCTTTACTTTCAAGTAGGGACAAAGTCTGCATATACACGTCCTTTCTAGACCATACTTCCGTAGAATCCAACCGGGTTGTTGTTGTAATCAATCCGTCTCATGTTTAAAGGTCACTTTTCTTTTCTAGACGTTCCAAAATTAAGTTCACATTCCTGTTAATGAATAGAATGGTATGTTTCCGATCCTTTTATTTCTCACTTTTCTGAACGGTATTTAGCAAAATTCAATCACAAGTGTTATTTTGTTCTCAAAATCCGTAACATTGAATCGTCAATTTAATTGTTGACCAAAAGGTTTTACATGGTCCATGAATAGTGGTTGTACATCTTTATCCAATATCATTTGTATCAAAGAAAAAGGCGCTGCAGAAATTAAGAGGGGAAAACGCGTCCTTGACCGGGCCAATCTTCCGTTTTTGACTTGTTTTACATGCAAACTATTATGCATGGCGGATATGGCCACATAAAACAAGAAGAAAAATAATAATCTACAAAAGTACAAAACCTTATAGGAGGTTTTAACTCTAACATTTTCATTGATTTCAAAAATATTCAAAACTAAACACAAAGGCGACCATACCAGACCAGACCAAACAAGAAGATGACCAGAACTCCTCTTCTACAACCCATCATCCTACTTTTCCTACTCCTCATCATCCAAATTCGCTCCTCCGAATCCGGCGACGAAGTTGCAGTCTATTGGGGCCAGAACGGGAACGAAGGCAGTCTCACAGAAACATGTGCAACAAGAATATACACTACCGTGCTGATTTCCTTTCTTTCGAGCTTTGGGGATGGCCAAACCCCTGCACTCAACCTCGCAAACCATTGTGACCCTTCTTCTCCATCTGGGTGCAAATCCATTGGGACAGAGATCAAGTATTGCCAACAGCAAGGGATCAAAATCATGCTCTCTCTGGGAGGATCTGCTGGGAATTACTCCCTGTCTTCCCCAAAAGATGCCCAAAATTTTGCTGATTACTTATGGAACACTTTCTTCGGCGGCGGAGGCTTTCAAGACGTCATTTTGGATGGTATAGATTTCGACATAGAGGTTCCTATGCCATACTTGGACCATCTCGCGCGTTCCCTCAAGTCGCATAGCCGAAAACTTTACTTATCTGCGGCACCTCAGTGCCCATTTCCTGATGCTCATCTCAGTGATGCCCTTAACACCAACCTTTTTAACTATGTCTGGGTACAGTTCTTCAACAACCCCAGCTGCGAGTATTCGCAAGGTGAGACTGATAGCTTTTTCACTGCATGGAACCAGTGGGCTGCCTCAGTCAACCGTTCGAAAATATTCCTGGGTTTGCCAGCATCTCCGGATGCGTCTGGCAGTGGCTATGTTCCTGTTGATCTGTTAGTTTCTAAGGTGCTTCCCACAGTAAAGAAGTCACCTAACTATGGAGGTGTGATGCTGTGGTCAAGATACTATGACAGGTTGAGTGGGTACAGTACCAATATTCGAATTACTCCTCTTTGCACGCCTCTTCAAAGTGCTCCCACATGCAGGAGCCGGGATAAGAATGGCTTCGAAGAGCGTTTCGGTCACATGTCATCTGATAGTGTTAAGGTTTATGAAACAGAGAATCTCGGAGGGCAGTGTTGTGAGACCATATGCTGGAACAATTGTTCTTGTCAGGCACATGCACCAGTGAATCAGGCCAACAATAGTGGGTGCCAGATATGGCTTAAAGGAAGCAGGTTCATAGAAGATGCTGCAGGGTCAAAGGTGTTTGTTGTTAGGCACAAAGGTATGCATTGTGCATGGACTAAAAAACCTGTGCATGGACAAAAAAATACAAATGCTTGATTTGCCATATTCTTGTGAACTGTTGTAGTGAACAGATGGTGGATATGGCTTATTGTTGGAGTGGGAGCAAGCTTAGCATTACCTCTGATATGTTACTTATGCTATGTCTCATTGAGAAAATATAAAGCAGCTGGTAATACCTGCTATCGAGTATTAATTAGTACTCCGTAATATCCAAACAAAAATCTAAAGTTTAAGGTCACCTTGGTGACTTGTATATCTCTTGTCCCATTACCAGTGGACAGGAAAATGAAGCAAAAGAAGATATTACACGATATTGGAGGCAACGCCATGATTTTCATGGCTTATGGCAGAGCCAAAAGGAACAAAAAACAAGGGAAGGAAAGAAATGAGGTGGAAATATTCTGTTTTGAGAGCATTGTGGCTGCCACAAACAATTTCTCAGATGCTAACAGGCTAGGAGAGGGCGGTTTTGGGCCTGTATATAAGGTAATGCACATAAATGCGCGTGTGAGAATCAAAATCTGAAACTTACATATACATGACCTTTTGTAGATGTACAATAACACTTTCAGGGGACGCTAGCCGATGGGCAGGAAGTAGCAATAAAACGGCTTTCTAAAAGTTCTGGACAAGGGCTTACCGAATTCAAAAATGAAGCTAAGCTTATGGCTAAACTGCAGCATACAAATCTTGTGAGGCTTTTGGGGTTATGCATCGAAAGAGACGAAAGAACATTAGTTTATGAGTACATGCCAAACAAAAGCCTTGATTTCTACCTGTTTGGTAGGCTGTCAAAATTAATGAATGTTAGTATGTTTAGTGTGTCATGCTTTCTAACAAGCATCTTACCATCTGTGGCAGACGCGAGCAGACGAAACGTACTGAATTGGGAAAAACAATTTAACATCATTGATGGAATTACTCAAGGACTTCTTTATCTACACAAATATTCAAGGCTAAAAGTGATACATCGTGACTTGAAGGCAAGCAACATATTACTAGACGAAGAAATGAACCCTAAAATATCTGATTTTGGCATGGCTCGGATATTTGGATTGAGAGAATCCGAAGAAAACACAAATAGAGTAGTTGGTACACGGTGAGTTTATTTATAAGAAGACAATTCATTCTACGCACCTTCCATGTGACTCTTGGTTGATTTGGGATTCTAAGATTCATCTTCTTTTTTCTTGTCTTCCCTCCTCAAGTGGTTACATGGCTCCAGAGTATGCAATTAACGGCGCTGTTTCGACCAAAACAGACATATTTAGCTTCGGTGTGTTGCTAATAGAGATCCTTACTCGCAAAAAGAACAACAGTCGGTTTGATCTAGACCGTCCTCTTAATCTGATAGGATATGTAAGTTTTCTAAAACTACTCTTATGAAAATTCAATGCATATGTTATGATTCTAAGAATCGATCAACCTAGGCATGGCAACTTTGGAGAGAAGGCAGAGCTTTGGAGCTAATCGACGCGGCACTAGTTGAACAAAGTGTGCTGAACAAATTTCAGAGAAGCATTCATATAGGGCTCTTGTGTGTACAAGATCAAGCAAGAGACAGGCCTTCCATGTTAGATGTGATTTCGTTTCTATCGAACGATTCAATACAACTTGCTAAACCGAAAAGGCCAGCATTCTTCATAGGAGGTGAGGTTGCAGAAGAATCAGAGTTGCAGCATAACAACATGAGGCAATTAGAGCATTATTCCACAAATTATGTCACAATTTCTAATCTAGAGGCAAGATGAAAGCCAGCCTCATTGGCATCTCAATGTTTTTGAGAATTTCGAAGCCATAACTCCATAGCATATTAGGGTGCTACACAAAACCACTTTATTATGCAGAGAATCAGAGATCTATGAGCATTATGGTGTGTGTCTATGAGACTATGACATTTGACGAGCTCAGAGTAATGAAATAAACGGAAATGTCAAATTCCTGACCTGTTCATTGGTTGCTTGAAGCCTGCCGTTGTGGCTGGCTCTCCGATTGATTTGCAGGAAACAATTGTTTGTTCAGGGCTCATGAGACGAAGTATTTTAGAAGCACGGTACCAATTATTTGCCTCAGAATTATCATAAAAATCATCAACCAATAAAACTGAACTTCCTTCTTTGGACAACAAAAATAAATGTTATACTCCCTCCGTCCTAAAACTATTTTCCCGTTTGTATTTACGAGATTTGACTGATTTTATTTTTAATTCAATTTATTTGATAGTTTGACCGACTTTATTTTTTTAAATATATTAAGCAGTAATACAACCAAATACATTTAAGATAGTTAGAACAAAAAAAGTTATCCTATAAATGTCAAACCTGAATGGAGTGGAATGTGTGTTCTTATCTCGTGAATTATACCGTGGGTATGATAGGCGTGAGGTATAAAAAGTTGTCTATTTTTGGTGGTTTCCTTTGAAAAGTTTGCTTTTGTTCTTTTAAGATGATAGTTTCACTTTTAAAATTATTACTCTCCTTTTCTAAAAGATTGTCACAATTTTTTTGGTCAAACTGTGACACACGATGACCATGAATTAAATATAGTTTATGATTTTTAAATATTGTCAAAACTTGATCTTTTAAAACTTTTTTGCAAAATAAATTTAATTTTTTAAATTTAACTAAAAGTCAAATTATTTTAAATTTTTTAGGGACGGAAACATTAAAAAATAGGACTTTGAATGATAGATGTTAAAAGAAATTCAAAATGTTTTTTAAATTCGCAGGTGTTTAAGTGATAAGTTAAACTTGTCATTTAATAAATAAGAGTTTTGAAAAATATAATTTTAATTTTCCAAAACTGAATTTTTGAATTTTAATCAATTGAATATTTTAAAATATAGTTAGTCAAATATTTGCTCTGCTAACCAAAAGGGATTGTTAAATAAGAACATTATATTGACCGTCTTTTTTCAGTGTCGTAAATGTAAAAGAATCAGGGGAATGGAATGGGAATATACCTTTGTGAATTATAGATTGTATGAGGCGTGAGGTTTTTTCAATATATTATGGAATATTAAAATCAAATACATTTAAGAGAGAGAGGACAAAAAAGGCCATTTTCTATATGTAGCAAACATCCCCTATATCCAGTAGTCATTATCCCTAGAGTAGTCATGATCGGACTGCATGCGAAGTATATGATAAGTGTGATTTATATGATAAGTGGGATTCGATATAAGTATTAAAGATTTATAAAAGTAATTACAGTACATCCAAGATATTGATGACAAAGGAGAAGTGTCTATTTTTTTCTCTTCCTTTTCTTGATTCCCACCAAAGTGAAAAGAAAATTTAATCATCTTTCTAATTCTTTTATCCACACTTTCTTTGCAGTATAAATGTCTTCATACCGCGGCAATTAGTAGTGGATAATTGGTTGTTTGTGGCGTTAGTGTTTTGGTGGACCAGCACTAAGCACTTCCCATTTCTACAAACTTTTAAAAATAAGATAAATTTTAATGGAACTTTGGATATCAAAAATACACATTCCATTAATAAGATATAGGGTGATGAACATGTTTAGACCTTCAAAAAATAGAAATGCACAATTGAAAAAAAACTAACAACACACGGATGGATTTAAAAACGACACAAAGTAGTCGCAAATTGTTCATCTTTTTTCCCAAAGCACGCCTTTCTCCTATAGTCTTTTTCTTGTTTCACGATCCGACGTTTCTTATAATTGAAACTGCCTCCGCGTTTTTTTAATTTTGTTTATTTAAGAAATTTTTATGATCCTTAGATCTCACATTCTAAAGCACCATATGCATTCTCATTCATCTTCTAAGACCCTATTCTCACCTTAACCAATACACACACACACGAAAATGTTACATGCTATAACATCTTTAATATTTATAGGTGTCACAAAAATGAAGAATACCTTTTGATATTCAAAAACTATTTCCAAAGTCTCTCCAAACTGCTCACTTGGTGGAACGTGATACACTTGTATCGCACGGAGTTGTAAATTCTAATCAGTCTTTTTTGGGTGAACTTGATTCAATTCGGCCCATCCAGAAGCAGCAGAAATAAGAATTGTCATTGTAGGAATTCATGGTGAAATGAGGTAAAGAGATAAATTTGTGAAGGATTGATATCGAATCCTATGTAAAGATATAAATTGTGGATGAATGGTATGGAATATAATTGAAAAAATGGTAGATAGAAAAATAAAAAAAATATTGAAAAGCCTGAATGAGTGAAAAAATGAAAATGAATGCCGATGAAGAAATTGAAATGGGTGAATGAAATGCCATGGAATGCCCAAATTTTATACTAATGGGATGGAAGTCCATAATTGAGTTTCATTATTACCAGGTATTGTGTTTTGTCAAAACATGCCAAACAAAAGGCAGGAAACAACATATACCATTTTTTTTATAAAAATCATCCTAAATAGGACTAAAACATAGAGAAAAGTACTAAAATAGGACTTTCATGTTTTTTTTTCCCGGGATAGGACTTTGCATTGTGGTAATGTGACTTTGCATTGTGGTAATGTGGCAGTGTACATGTGCAAATTACTATACTTTTTTGGTAATGTATATGACCATGTTTGGTAATGTAAGTCCTATTTCGGGAATAAAAACATGGAAGTCCTATTTTGGTATATTTTCAATGTTTTAGTCCTAGTTTGGTCTTTCTCCCTTTTTTTTATATAGAGTATGATATGATGATGATGATATATATGACCTTTGAGAATAAAAAAATTTCTTAAATACATTATAAAAATGTTACCTGTACTGTTTAAAGTAATATGTTCCGATATTACTTTTTTTTAATGTCCATGATAAAAAAGTTTGATGGAAATTTTTAAAACATATCGAAATGATTTATAAAAAAAAAAGAAATGTAAAAAAAGAAGGAAACAGAGAGGAACAAAAAAGTAAAAAATTCAAAAATTAAAATTTGGTGTCCACTTTCCAAAATATATGAACTGAATTTTCTCAGTTTTGACACATCATTTTCCAGCGGCCAATTGGAAGGGCGGAGTCCTTGGCTGCCTTTGAATGATTGATACCGGCGGCGGGAACACCATGAATCCCGGCGAAGTTGCAGATTCAACAGTGAACTCGTCTCCTTACTGCTACAAGAAACTCTCCTCCCATAACATCAGAGAGTTCATCGATTCTGTCGATGCTTTTCTCTTCGACTGCGACGGTAAATGTGTGCCATAATCGCGTGTAATTTGAGCGCCATATCCAAAATTCAATCGTTCTCTGTTCAATTTTTGCTTTTAGCAAGACCTACGGCGCGGCACTCTGTACAATTTCTGAAATTGATTTTGTTTCTCCCTTTTAGGCGTGATTTGGAAAGGCGAAAAACTGATCGATGGAATCCCTGAGACGCTCGATATGCTCCGTTCCATGGTACTTCGATCCGCTTCATTCATTTTCGATTTGTTGCCTGATTCTTTGGAAGAGTATTTTCAGCGTTTTGGTTTCATAGTAAGTCATCTGTAGGTTTTATATTGATTGATTGGGTATAATGGCGGCGTGCATATGGGGTACTTTCAGGGGAAGAAGCTTGTTTTTGTGACGAATAATTTGAGGAAGTCGAGAAAGCAGTTTGTCAAGAAGTTCCAGGCCCTTGGAATTCATGTTTCTGAGGTTTGTAATATGCCTGTTTGTGTGTACTGCTAGTATTGAGACCTGAGAGTGGCAAAGTGCACTTCAGTAGTAGTCATTTGTCTGAAATACGATCTCGCTGCACTGCAGGGTGAGATATTCTCATCTTCATTTGCAGCTGCAATGTATTTGAAAGTTCACAATTTCCCAACGGACAAGAAGGTTAGTCGATCTGATGCTCAACTTCCTGCATTCCTCTTTGGAGGGATTATGGTTTGTTTAGACAAATTGACAATACTCGTATCACATTTGAAGGACTTATTTGACATGTGGAACTCATTTCTTAAAAATGAGATTCTTTTAGAAAGTGGACAACTAAAAGGGAGTATATATTAGTCTTTCCGGTGACGAGTTCTCTAATTTCTTGGCACAAATGATGTTTGAGAAATTACCGGCGATTTAAATCTAGATTTTCATGTTCATTCTAGTTGAATTAAATCATACGGAGTATATCAGTTGTAAATCTTTACAAATCTAATGCATAAATTGATTTATTTCATTGTGCATTTATGTCTGATACAGTTTGCAGTAGTTAAACTGGACATGTCAATACTCATTCTCCCAAAGTGCATTATGCTTTAGCTTTCCTATACCTACTGGCTACTGATATGATCCACATTACTTGGCAATATATAACTTGATGATAAGTACTGCAGATATCAAATTGATATTTCAGCATTTCAGGTCTATGTTATAGGTGAGGAAGGCATTTTGGAGGAGCTTGCCCTAGCTGGCTTCACAGGGATTGGTGGTCCGGTTGGTATCATTCTCTTTGTTTTTCCTTTATAAACAATTCAAACCAATTATACCAGTAAATTTCACTCGGGAATAGGGGCTGGGTAGGGATGAGATGTGGCAAACCTTTCTCCTTCCTCAGAGTTACTAGGCTTTTTACGTGAAGACCCCAAGTCCCCAACACAAAAAATGGAAACGCAGGAAAGCATAAAAAAGGCAGAACACATAAAACTACAAGAGCAAGCAAGCAAACAAATGAACAAGTACCCAACCTTTAAACAATACTCACTTACAAAACCTCAAGAAATCTACAAAAATACAAAATACGTATGTATATACTCACTTACCCACGTTGTAAACTATAGAAAGTATAGAAACACTAGGTCATGTGCAAAGCTTAACTCTTTGGGCAAAAGATTTGGCTCTAGACGAAGTGTCAAAAACTGTTATGAACTTGATGTTTCTTTGTTAAGACGAAATAGATGTACAGATATGATGGTATTTTTGTATTTTAGCATCATCGTTGTTATTGTGACACGATAATCTTTGTTTTTTTATCAATTTGCTGATGATAGACCAACTTTGCAGGAAGATGGAAAGAAGACTCCGGAATTAAAATCAGGATCTTTTTTTGAGCATGATAAGAGCGTAAAATAACATCCTGCTTTTCAAATTTGAAACAACTTATATTTATTATTGTTACTACTACTACTACTACAACTATTATAATTATAAATATTATTAAAAGTATTATTATTATTATTATTAAAAAAGAATCACTATTGGAAGGAATCATTTTCTCATTGTCTCTATTAACCATTTCTACTTCTAAATTCAGGTTGGTGCTGTCATTGTTGGAATTGACCAATACATAAATTATTACAAGCTACAGTAGAGTCTACACCTTTTTAATCTCCTTTCATTTCTTTATGATTTTGTTCAATGTCTGTGCATTTCTCTTTTTGCTTGGTGTACAGATCACTGTTTTTGCTATTACATAGTGTTGAAAACAAAAATGCAATGATAAATCCATGGAGGGAATACCATACTTTTTTTTTCCCTAGCCATTTAAAGCTTACCAATTCATGTGATTTATAATATAACTATTGATTTTGAAGTGATATCTATGAGAAATGGAAATACAGTACCTTAGTCTTTGCATATTTTGAATAACGGTTTTAGCTTTTCTCTGCCTTTTGAGTTTTAATGTCTGAATGTTATTACAGGTATGGAACACTTTGTGTACGTGAGAATCCTGGATGCCTATTTATTGCTACCAATCGTGATGCGGTTGGGCACTTCACAGATCTACAAGAGTGGCCAGGTGATTGAATATATATCAGCATTTTAAACAATAATTGCACAGCCTCCTAGAATTCATAAATCATGAAAATCATTTATGGCTTTAGGTGCTGGATGCATGGTTGCTGCAATGTGTGGATCAACTCAAAAAGAGCCCATTGTAGTTGGGAAACCATCCACCTTCATGATGGACTTTTTACTAGAGAAGTAATAATAAATATCATACAACAGCTCAATGAGATCAAAAACAGATATACAACTCTTTTTACCTACTACACTTTGCTTTCCTGAATGGATATGCCTTCTATGTTGATGTTGCATTTGTCCTCACTTTGCAGGTTCAATATCAGTACCTCAAGAATGTGCATGGTGGGTGACAGATTGGACACAGATATCTTATTCGGACAGAATTCTGGTTGCCAAACTCTCCTTGTTCTTTCAGGTTTGAGACTTACCCTGCTGTTCTTCCTAATAAGGAGGCCATCTATCAATTGCCCTGATATATCCGTATCACTGATTATTGCAGGTGTGACAAATATGCCAACACTTTTAGACCCTGCAAACAACATCAAACCAGATTATTACACTGAAAAAGTGTCCGATATTCTAAACATGCTGGAACGATCAATTTTATAGCAATCATATTGTACAAGATTCATCACCATCTGATACTCTAATCATTTGGAAGCGTTTAATCAGGTTTCAACTTACCCTTGCTTTTCTTTGTAAGAAGGGTTTTATCTATCAAGCATTCTTCTGAAAAGTGTGTTAGTTACCTCTAGATGGTATACTTTATCGACACTATCAAGATAACTCTTTATTTCTCCTATCCCCAGTAAGGCCTTCCCCCTACTTGGTCTGCTTCGGAAAAACCTTCAGCTCAAGAAAACATAATGCATAAGAACAGTTCTATATCAAATAGAATGAACACCCTTATGTATCCGCATTGCTGCTGATTAATGCAGGCGTGACAAATATAGCATTATTTTTTGACCTTGGAACGAACAATCATTTTTCGAGTCATCATAGGGTATGAGATTTGTCACTGTCTTTTCTTCTATTGCTGTGTTAGAGTCGGTATTTGCTGCCCTGATCCAGGGTTAGCTGCAAAACGAAACAAAGAACATTAAGTGGCAGACTCCTCATTGTTGCCCGTGGCTACAAAGAAGAGTTTGCAGTTCCCTGGAGTTTGTGACTTGAGAGGATTAACAATGGCTCTAAGATTTATTATTAAAAAGAGTCCAAATATAGATAGGCAGTGTTAGCGAGAATATCTCTTAGTAAATATTTACTTATGGGCCTCTTATGTTAATAGCCCAATCTATTCTTATATATACATTGTACAAACTCTTCTAAGAGTGAACAATTCTTCTCAATTCCATTATGGTATCAGAGCTGAGGAATGGTAAAACTAAAACGGTAAAACCGTAAAAATAAAAGTACTAGAAAATATAGAGTCGTCTGCTCATCTTCTTCTTCGACGTCTTTTCTTTTCCTTCCGTCTCCTTCATCGGCGACTCCTTCTCCGTCCGATCGCCAAAAAAAAAACAAATTGGTTCCCTGCCGTGCTTCTCGCTGCTGCTGCCGTCTACAAATTGGTTTCCTGCCGTCTACAAATTGGTCACGAATTGCTGCCTTATCCATCTGCAAATTGGTCCCGAAATTGGACAGAAATTGCTGCCTTTTTCCATCTAAAAGTTGCTGCTGCCTTGCTGCCAATTGCCCTCTCCATCTGCCATCTACAAATTGCTGCCAAATTGCCAACTTGCTGACATGGCCAGTTCAAGTGACCCTCGATGCTCTTCCAACAGGTTTGAAGCTTTTCATAAAAAATCTTCATTCTTTGACACCAGAAAAGCTAGATGACTCAAATTTTCCGGCCTGGGTTTCTACCATCTCTGCAAATCTCTTGGCTCATCGTCTTATGGGATATGTTGATGGAACAATTGCCGCCCCTCCGTCAACTGTGAGCGTTACTGACAAGGAAGGGGCTGTTAAGTTTGTTCCCAATCCTGAATATGAGATATGGTCAGTCATTGATGCTCAACTATGTGCTTGTTTGCTTGCCACCATCAGTCCGTCAGTCCAAAGTTATCTTCAGGGCCAACACTCTGCAGCAACCATTTGGAATCATCTTCAACTACGGTATAATTCTTTGTCCAGAACTCATATTTTTCAGTTAAAAGAGCAACTTCGCAGTCTTCATAAAGGCACAGATTCTATGCAAAAATATCTTGATGCTGCTGTTAAAATTGTTGCTGATTTGAAACGTGCGAAATCTGATATTTCTGATCAAGATATAATTTTATGCATACTTCGTGGTTTGCCATCTGAGTATGCTGCCATAAAACAGAACATCCGGACTAATATTGGTCAGGTTACTCTCACTGAAGTCACGTCCTGGTTACTTCAAGAAGAATTAACTTTACAAATGGAGCAAAAACTTCAGTTACGTGACAACACCCCGTCTGATGTTCACACAGCACTTTATAGTAATTCTAACTATCGGGGGCGTGGACGTAGTTTTTTTCGTGGACGTGGGGGTCGATCTGGGCCTGGTGGTCGTGGCTCATACGGCGGTCGCGGTTCATATGGTGGTAGGACTGGTGGCCGTCTCTCTCAGCCCGGCGGAAGGGGGTTTACCTCTCCTCGTAGCTCCATTATTTGTCAGATTTGTGGAAAGTATAATCATGCTGCATGGGATTGTTGGCATCGGTTTGACTCTGAATATGCAGGACCATCTTCCACCCCACCTCCACACGCATTTTATGCGAGTCAATCCTCTGCTCCAAATGAAAGCTGGTTTTTAGATACAGGAGCTAATGCTCATGTTACTCCGGATCTGTCTCGTCTCTACTCACACACTCCATACTCTGGTACTAAGACTGTTACTAGTGCAGGTGGTCATCCTTTACCTATTGCAAATGTTGGTTCAGGTAAAATACCTACCTCCTCTGGCATTTTCCATCTTGGTAACCTCTTACATGTTCCCTCGCTTAAATCCCATCTTCTCTCTGTTTATCGTTTTACCAAAGATAACAATTGTACCCTCCTTTTTTACCCTAATGAATTTCAGATCCTAGACAACAGCACCCATCGGGTGAGATACAGAGGCCGTTGTGAGCAAGGACTTTATTTGTTGCCTTCCAACTATCATGCGTCAAAGTCCTTCGTGGTGTCCCCGTCTGTGCAATCTGCAGTCCTCACCTCTCACGATTGGCATCGTCGGCTGGGGCATCCTTCCCTAGAAGTTACAAATAATCTTCTTTCCTTTCTTGGTTTTCCCTCTATGTCAAATGTATTGTCTTGTGACTCTTGTTCTGTTTCCAAGTCTCATAAATTACCTTTTGCTTCTTCATATACTGCTGCTACTTTTCCATTTCAATTAATACACTCTGACGTTTGGGGGCCTACTTCTACTCCCTCTTTTGGTGGTTTTAGATATTATATCTCTTTTATTGATGATTTTACAAAGTTTTCGTGGTTGTACCCGTTGAAACAAAAGTCGGAAGCCTTTGGTGCTTTTCAAAGTTTTCAATTCATGGTTCAAAATCAATTTGGAACCACTATCAAACTGTTTCGAACTGATAATGGTAAAGAATATATTAATAAGCAGTTTGGCCTTTTTCTACAACGTCTTGGGATCCTCCACCAAAAAACTTGTCCTTATACCCCTGAGCAAAATGGAGTGGCTGAGCGCAAACATCGCCATCTCATCGAAACTGTACTTACTCTTCTCCTTACATCCCACCTTCCTGCTATTTTTTGGGTTGAGGCCCTTGCCACTGCAAATTTTCTCATCAATCGTCTTCCCAAAAAATCCTTAGCCCATATGTCTCCTTATGAAAAACTTTACAATCACTCTCCTGACTATTCCTTTTTACGCGTTTTCGGGTGTCTTGCCTATCCACATCTTCGTCATGAAGCTAAACATAAACTTCAACCGCGATCCAAACCCTGTGCTTTTGTTGGGTACGAACCCTTAACCAAAGGATATCGGTGTTTTGACCCGTCCACCTCTAAGGTTTATGTCAGCCGTCATGTTTGTTTCAATGAATCTTAGTTTCCTTATCGTCGGCTTCTGACCTCAGATGCTTCCTCTTCCTCTTCGTCTTACTTTGGTATTCTTCCTCTTTTCTCGTTCTCCCAGAGTCCTGCTCACACGCCTTTGTCTCCTCCCGTAGCCCACCCACCTTCCACAGAACCTACAAATCAATCTCATCCCATTCCCCTCTATACTCCTCCCCATCGCCGTGTGACACCTACTGATATCAACAACTCACTGCCAATAAACACAACCCACTGCCAAGACCAACATCTTACCTCCACCTCCAGCCAGTCCACTGTCGAGTCTAACAACCCACCTCCCTCCCCTTTGCCTATTCCTCCGGTCACCTCCCGACACCCCATGGTCACTCGGGCCAAGAGTGGTATTTTTAAACCTAAACTCTATGCCTCCACCATTCCTTTTGATGAACCTCCTCTCACTGAGCCAACCACCTACAAGCAAGCTGCTCAGAACAAATATTGGTGTCAGGCTATGGATGATGAATTTGAGGCGTTACAGAGACAGAGTACTTGGGAGTTGGTTCCTCCCCCTAATGATCGTTTTCCTATTGGTTGCAAGTGGGTTTATCGCATTAAGCGTAACTCTGATGGTTCAGTATCCAGATATAAAGCTCGCCTCGTTGCCAAGGGATATGATCAAGAATATGGTATTGACTACTCCGAAACTTTCAGCCCAGTGGTCAAGCAACAAACTATTCGGTTAGTCTTATCGCTTGCTATGCACCATGGATGGCCTCTTCATCAACTTGATGTATCTAATGCCTTTTTGAACGGTGAGCTCGAAGACCAAATTTATATGACTCAACCTCCAGGCTACATTGATCAGCGCTTTCCTCAGTATGTTTGCAAGTTGCGCAAGGCTCTATATGGGCTAAAGCAAGCTCCAAGGGCATGGTACCTTCGGCTCTCCTCTTTTCTCGCGGCACAGGGATTTACTACTACCACCCATGATACAAGTCTTTTTATCAAGCATTCTTCTCAGGGAATCCTTCTCTTATTATTGTATGTTGATGATATTGTTATTACTGGCTACTCTTCGGCTCTTATTCAGGTTTTCATCGAGAGTATGCATCAGGAATTTCAGATGAAGGATCTAGGTCCCCTGAAGTATTTTTTGGGCCTTGAAGTTGAACGCACATCTGATACTCTTCTTCTTCATCAGGCGAAGTATGCTCGTGAACTCATTCATCGGGCTGGTGTTGACACGTGTACCCCAGCCCCTACACCGATTAGTCCGAGCACATCTACTAATGGCGCTGATGTTCTTTTTGCCAACCCACGTCTTTTTCGTAGTCTTGTTGGAGGTCTACAGTATTTGACAGTAACTCGTCCTGATATTCAGTTTGCTGTCAACTTTGTTGCTCAAAAAATGCATGCTCCCTCTGAACAAGACTTTCACACGCTTAAACGTATTCTTCGTTATGTCAAAGGCTCATTGGCGTATGGCATTGTGTTTCGCAGGGGGGATCTATGTCTTCGTGGCTACTCTGACTTTGACTGGGCGAATGATCCTTCTGATAGCCGCTCTACTACGGGCTATCTTATTTATCTTGGGAATAATCTTGTCTCTTGGAGCACAGAAAAACAGACACGAGTATCAAAGTCTTCCACATAAGCAGAATACAGGGCTCTATCTGCAGCAGCGTCGGAGGTCATGTGGCTTACATACATTCTTACAGATTTGCGTGTGGCCACGCCACCACCTATACTTTATTGTGATAATCAGTCCGCAATTTGTCTCACCAAAAATCCTGTGTTTCACAAACGCATGAAACATGTTGGGACAGATTGCCATTTCGTTCGAGAGCAAGTTATTGATGGTTCTATGCGTGCTGAATATGTTGCCTCTGAGGACCAACTTGCTGATTTTTTAACAAAGCCACTTATGTCACATCGTTTCCAGACATTAACATCCAAGCTTCCTCTTGCTTATGCTCGACTCAGCTTGAGGGGGGATGTTAGCGAGAATATCTCTTAGTAAATATTTACTTATGGGCCTCTTATGTTAATAGCCCAATCTATTCTTATATATACATTGTACAAACTCTTCTAAGAGTGAACAATTCTTCTCAATTCCATTAGGCAGGAAATCCTAATACAACTTGGCTTCCTAATTTGGAATTAAAGTAGTAAGGAAGCAATAATCCTAATACAACTTGGCTAACTAATTTGGGAATGAAAGCAATAAGGAAGCAAAAATCTTAATTATTCCAATAAACTCTATTTAATCCGTAACATGATGGTTGATGAATACTCATTAGAATAATCACACAGTAAACCACACGACAGGCACTCTTTTAAGGATGCCGTTGGGCTGAGTATTGTTCAGTCTAATTACCTTGCACTCTATGAAAGTTTGATAATAATAAGTTAAATTATTTGGTCTTAATATTATTTAGGTGTACTTTATGGATACATGAATAACTTTCATAGAGCAAATATATTACGTAGTAATAGATACACCATAGTTGTTACTCTTTCTGTCATAGAGAGTAATATAAATTGTGTGTTTGACTTTTGTAAGTCAAAGTTTACAAATTCTGACCAAATTTTTAGTTTGAAAAGAGAAGTGTCGAAAGATGAAGTGTAAGGTAAGAATATGTTTAAAAGTCAAGATATGTGAGCCACACATTCTTTTCTTTAAATACGAAAGGAAGTGTGAAGTTTTTTTCAAAAAAAAAAACAAATGATAAAGGATAATGCAAATTGTATTTGGGGCCAAAGGAATATTTAGTTGTAATGTAAACTAAGTATCATTATATTAATCTTGAAATATTGGGTCAAAATATAACAGTCAAAGTATTACATTGAAAACTGCGATCAAACAAACACTCTAATTTAGAACAGCAATCTATTAATAATTTTGTCCATTCAATATTTGACTTATCTCTTATTAAATCAATATTTGATGCATGGCAAAAGTCACTTGTCCATTCAATCTAACTAGCCACAATATGTTTAGAATTGCAGAAGCATATATGGAAACATTACAAGAAGTATTGAAATGGATAAGAGATTGCTTCATTCATATTAATTAGCACAATAGCGTGCATACAGAAGAAATAACAATGATCTATTGATCGACCTGTGCAATATCTATTGTGCAATAATACATTGGATTTCATTGGAAAAAGTTTGAGAAAGAGTTAGGTGTCTTTTCATAGAATGGCTCCTCCCTTGGGTCGATGAGGTGTACTTGATTTCGGTCGAAGTACCAGTCCAGTAATGCGCTCTCAAATGACTGCCAAATCATAAATTCAAAGCATTCATAAGTATTTGTTTTCTTCATACTTTTAAATACTTGGCTTCTTTCCAATTCTTCTAATATATACTTGTAATATAAGTTTAATGCTCTTAGCCTAGCATGCAGGATACTTGTTCTATTTGAAGAATATACGGCGTTCTGTTCGACTTCAAAATGGTTTTGCCCCTTATTCCGTCCCTACTATCAAATATTTGACCCTGAGATATCCGAATGAGGGGAGGGATTCAGGGGGCGAAACCACTTCAAGATCAAACAGAGCACCATATACGACCTCAAATATAATGGATTGGTGTCATAACTTGACATCGGTTTTTGGTCGCCATAGTTGTATACCTTTGAGTTAGGGTCAGCAAACATGGGAATTTTGTAGCCGATCCCCGAGCCAAAGCTATGACTGTAGCGCGAAGTAATCAAATATCCGTTTGTCGCACTTGGTGCAGGCAATGCGTCTATCGTTTCTTGTCTGAAACCTGGGATATATATACACACATACATACACTCAGTTCATGTTATAGGCAGGCGCACGGCTCAAATGAACCCATACTTGTGCTAAAGCTTCACTAGCTTACTGAATGTATCAAGTCATAGCATAGTTAAAACTTAAAAGTCATTTTTTAAAGTTAAATTCTTGTCAATGTAGTAGATAGCACACCTTTTAGCAATTCCATATCAGCTGGACTAACCATATGGTCCTTAACTTGCGCGTATAACTCCTCCGAGAAAATGTGTCTCACCTTTTTAATATAGTAATTGAAGTTCAAAAATGTAATCAATCAGAAAAGTGTTAAAAAGAAAAAAAGAAACTATAAATATGAACAAAGTGCAGATATGTATTATGTTTGAGCCTGCCTGAAATGAATCTTGTGCCGAATTCAAAATGAAAAGGGGAGTTTTCACATATTTCGCCAAATTTTGGGGGTAAAAGCACTGCACATAATTCATTGGCATTACAACAATATTATATAGTAAAATTTGCACAGAATAAGACTAAAACATAAGTCATTTCTCAATATATATATATATGTATGTATGTATGCATGTATGTATAAATACTTCATAATATAGTTTGAAACTTACTGATAATGCACCCATTTTTGAGATGCACTCCGCAGGTAATGCCTTCTCAGGTTTCTGCATGCATGCAATTACCCCATGAACATTCACTTAAAGGGACATATACAATCTGTTTTTTAAAACTGATTATTATGTTCACTTTTTTCATTGTTTCAAAATAAATTTGTAATTCTCTCTTTTTTTTCTGAATATATGATTTAAAAAACTTATCTCTTCTTATAAATTAATTTAACTACTCACTTATTCCTTTTTAATATTTTTATAATATTGTTCATAATTCTATGAATTTCAAAGTGAAAAAAATTAATTTGGAATTTAGAGAATATAACGATACAAAAATTAATAAATTCAATAATATAAAGTAGAAAGAATGATGAGCTAGGAGCATTACATGTAGGCCAACAATGTTACCAAAAAGACCTTCAAAGAATTTTGCTCTCTCGGGATCCTTCCTGTTAATTAGATAATTAAATGCATAAATAATTTGATAATTAAATAAAAAATCTCTCCCTATTAAAACTTCAAATGCATGTAAAAATTGAGTTGCATGCGATATATATATATATTCAAAAACATACACATGTAGGAAGATAGAACTGTCAATGTGACATTTTACTCTAACGTTCTGAGGAAAAAGGTCTCGAAAACGATCACAATGTGCCATGACACCAATCCCACCGGCAGAACCTCCGGCAAGAAGTACCTATCATCAATTATATATATACAAATTGTGACACACATTAATCTTTCTTTCTTTCTTTTAATGTGTGCATATTTGTACCATTAAAGGGAAGGTAATAAATGAGTAATTGTTTTGTACATTTTGGGCATCTTTCAATCCCTTTTCCATCAAATCCCTTACTAGGACACCAAAGATCCTTGCTCCTCGATAGTAAAGTTTAGTAACCTATTTTTTTTTAAAAAAAAAGAATAAAATTATTAAGTTAATTCAACGTTTCATATGATATCAAATGTCCTACTTAGGTTAGGGTACGTACCGGATCGGGCTGATCGGCATCTCCGACAAACGAAGCACCGTCACAGTACTTGAGAATGACTCGATTCCAGTTGTAGAAATAGCTCATGCTTGACTCGTTGCCATAAACACTATGGTTGAATTCAAAAGGCTTCATTGCGATTGATGAACCCAAGTCACCAGTTGCACGGTGCTCACAGGTTTCAAGGGTATTATCAGGAGTATCATAATTGGTGTTGTTTATGCACCACCCTCCACCCTAAATCACATGTATGTAATATAATCAATCACAAAATAAGAACTTATGCGTTACTAGTGGTCTACAAATGAGTTCAATCAATTACCTAGTTCAACTCATCAAAAACTTATATGCCAATTAATTTTCGCTTACATTTATAATGTGGTATGCTCTAACACTCTCTCTTTAAGCGGAAAATTGGGTCATTTTGAATATAACCAATAGACCACTTGCAAATGGACTCTCCTTCCCAGAAAATAAAAGAATCAAATGTGTCAACACGTAAAGGACCACGAATTGTTGGGTATAAACTTCTAGACGAACAATCGGATTATACGGGACACAATCCTTTTTCTAATACGGACAACTGGCCAAAGACTAATGAGTCGCTAGGAATGAACTTCTAAACGGACACTTTAACAAATAAGAGAGATTAAAACTGGCCCTGATGTCATGATATAATTTATGATGAGATATGAATCACTGGACTGGCTCATAAGACACTTAGGCTGATATTAAAAGATTAAATTCAATCGGCTACTTTATTCAACTCAAGAATTTATATACTGATTATTTTTCTTTTAAATTTCCGATGTGCGAGATTTTAACATCCTTTATTTTGTATAGTTAAAAAATGTACTACTTGGTAGTGTTTATGTAATATGTATGAAAAATTTAAAAATGCACTCACTTGAACGTAAACCAACCAATTGTTAGCTCCATCGCCACTCCCACGATCCAAAACATATGCCGGCGGACTCCCATCCAGACATACTACGCACCACAATTATGTTAAAACAAAACAAAAGTTATTTCTTTGTTTAAACTTTTTTTTTTGCATCTTAAGAATCTCACATCATACTAATGAATTTAAATTGACATTACTATTCAAGACAACTCCTTTATTATATACTCCAATGATTGATTTTTTTTTTGATTATTTTTTGAAAAATCTAGTGTCCATAAAAATAAGAATAATTTACCTGAATAGGACTAAAACATAATGACTTTCTCAATATAGGATCATATGTTTTTATTTCCCAATGTAGGACCATTGGTCATTATCTATTAGTCATTATTCCACTTAATGTCCAGCGTCTTTTGGACATTATTCTTCTCACTAGACATTATTAAGTCCTATTTAGGAAATAAAAAAGTTTAAGTCCTACATTGAGAAATGACTTATGTGTTAGTCCTATTTAGTGCAAATTTCACTAATTGAGATCTATGAAAAATATTAAATGCAATTGTTGAAAAAATTGGAAGAGACTTATTTTGAGAAAGAGAGTAAATATAAATGGCTGATATTTAAATGAGAAAAAATAAAAAAAGGTTCGGTACGAAATATATTTTAGACACTATTCTGTATTTTGACTTTACATTATCAATAATGTAAAACTTTGATCATTAGAATGTATTTTTATACTTTAAGTAAAAATAAATTATAAAAGTGCCAAATATTCAGAACCGTAATTCTTTAAAAATATTGTACCAATAAAATTTAGAGCCTTGTGTGGGTTGTTCAATGATAGGTTAATTTATTTCAAATGATTGGTTAATTTTATTAATTTTCTTAGAACGTTAATTAATTGATTAATTACCGGCTCCTTTATCAACGCCGCTCTGGACAATGGTATTATAAATAAGCTGGGCTTCTGATCCGTTGGATTGGACCCATATTGCCAAGCAACACATTAGCAAACATATTCTCTGGCGTGAGCCCATTGCTGAGTAAGTCATTCTGCACCAATACAAAATAGAAAATGTAAACAAAAGAAGAAAAAAATGTGACAATTATATATAATCTCAAGCAACGAAACTTAGAAGCTATACTAAGAGGTAATGAAAAAAACTCCATTTGTCCAACTATTTTTGGCATATGAGAATGTGTGATCGATACTGATCATGTCGGGATAGAGAAGAGTTCGAGTTGAGTGTCTTCACGCTCAATATCGAACAAGAGAGACCAATGAAGAAGGAGAACTTGAGAAGGGAAGTCGAGATAACTATATTGGTTCGATTTTCTTTTTACGGAGTATGATTTAAGGAACCATATAAAAACACAAAAAAGAACTTATAATTATTCTCGACATTTTAACTAAAAAACACATTCTAATATTTCAATTGAATTATCTAATTGACTAAAAATAAGATAAAGTAAGAATGAATGTAAATCGCACAAATATGACTAAATATGATATTATTAGGAAATATAATAATGGAACAAAACAAGTAAAAGAGACAAAAATAGTGAGAGCGTAGAAGTAAAATTTATTATAAATTTACTGATGGTCAAAGTGTGGAAATGAAGATCATAGTTCGTTAAAAATATGTCCATTTCTTGTAGTGTCAAAAAAAGAATATGAGAAACTATGTGAATGTATCATAAATGTCTTTATAAAAAAGAAAAAAAATATTAAGGACATCAATTGTAGAAAGAATATAAGAATAAAATTTCAGACATAATAAATACAGAAAATATGATTTAAAACAAGTTTAGGTTATTATAACCTCTATACATGATCACCTTTCACACAAATGTTCTCACAAACATTTATAAGTATCTAAAATAATAATGTCGTTAATTAATTAAATACCTATGATGATAACTTTGAAGAAGGTTAATTGGGAGATAATGTCTCCTCAATCTCAAATGATACCTACAAGATTTATTTTGATGTTTGTTGTGTTCACTATATAAAGGGAAACAGGCCTCCGAGAATTTGGGAACAGTCCCCCAAATACGCAACAAATGGTCGGTGAAGCATTGGTCAACATCCTATAATGTTTTTTAGCCATTAATTTTTTTTCTCGTATGAAAAAAACATTAATGACAATGCACAATTATGCCAACAATATTTAACCACTTTTAAATTATGCCAACAATATTAATTAATGACAAATTAAATTATTTATTACGGTTTACAATGTGTGGCTTATTTTATTATATATTCAACTTATTTATGGATATTAATATGGAATTAGAATATAAATATTGAAACGCAACATACAAATTTTTATCTTTGTTACATTATGAGTAACAAAGATAAGTACTCCCTCCGTCCTTAAATGTTTACCACATTTCGAAGAACGATGTAAAATATCAAAGTTTTTCATTTCATTTTATTTAAATATTGTATAAAAATAAAAAATAAAATTTACATATCAAAAAACTACATGAAAAATTCTTTGAAATAAGATGTGTCAAGAATATTTTATTTTATCAAATAACTAATAAAAATGCACAAATAGACAAAAATACTCATGTTGAAAAAGCAAGTAAAAAATTTCAAAATAGATCTATATTTAATGATTTTGAACTATAATCAATAACACTGGTGTAATACAAGCAATAAATTTTCATCGATTTTGTGTGAAAAATTATATGTTGGTGTCAATCTTAATGGCATACTTGGTGTTATTCTAGCACTTTACGAAAAAATTTACTCGGTTGTACATTTTGATAAGAGGAATGTAGCACGGCGTACAAAGTTGTACTATCTCCTTGCAATTTTTAACTTTCTTTGTCTCAATATTCGCCCCAAAACAATTTTTCATGTTCATTTAAATTAAAAAAAAATGTCTAACACTAAAATAAGAAGGTAATGAATAAGAAGCCATCTTGGTCAAATATACTCTCTCTATCCCAAAATATTTGTCTACTTTGACTTTTTTGGTCAAAATGAAAATGCTTTGACTACAAATTAAGTGATACTGATATTAAATATTTATACAAAATAATCTTATTAGATTCATTTCATAAAATATTTTCAAAATGTTTTTTATCTAATTAATATACGATATATAATCTATTTAATTATATGTCAAATGTTGAAAGTGATTAGCTGCAAAAAGTCAAAACGGGACACATACTCATGGACGGAGAGATAGTATGATTTTGCACAAAATATTTTCATTGAACTGATAATGTCTCAGTGTATTACTTAGGGTTTGAAACACATCCAACGAAAATAATCATTTTGGCTCTGGATTATGCCAGCATGAACAGGTTTTTGATTGTCATCAAGGGTGGCTCTCTCACTTGATGAAGAAGACTCAGTCATCATCTGTTCCTCCATTGCCACTTCTTTGCCTTCACATATGATCTTTATATCACAAAACTCTGGTGCATTTTTCACTATCTCCTTAGCTGTGCTCTTCCCCTTTTTCCACTTCATTTTCCTAGATATATAAGAAGTTGCACAAAGTCAATAATGCCGAAACACAAATTCGTCAAGGAATCGGCTCAACCAACCAAAATCTCAAACTTGCAGTTGGAGTGTCACGAAAGGTTTTATACTCTAACACTATGTGCCCTCGCGTGTAGACCAAAGTTTTATGTTGGCAAGCACATCTTAACGGAAAAACTCAAGTTTGTGGTTGGAGGCACATAAAAGGTTTTATACCCTAAAAGAGAAAGGAGATGAAAGCACATTTTACCTCAGATTTGCTTTGGGAGTGCCCAAAACCAGTTTTCTGATGTTACAGATATGAATGAGGTCCAGTATTGCTTTTGCCTCTGTATCACTCTCTATAAGTAGGGTATCTGCTTTCACCTTTGTTGGAAAAAGTTGCAAAATAACATCAAAATGTCATTCTCAAAAACATCTTAACTTGAGAGTAAATTGCCCTCTCTTTGGCACTGACTTTTCCTAGTTTTTCTGAGTTTTAACACAAACTTAAAAGACAAGTTTGTTATATACTCAAAAATCGGGAAAAGTTCGTGTCGGGTGGAGGGTTTGTTAAGAATGTATACCTTTGAAGCGGAGCAGACATCAAGAAACTTTTGAAGGAACTGCATCCTCTGGTTTCTTTCATGAGTTTTGTGGTTATCTTTCTGTTCTTGGTTCACTTTGCTTATTGGAATCATCCCCACTGCAGTAGTAGTAGTCATCACGAGACAAATAAATTTCAGTTGCCATTGATGATGAACTCATTTATATGTCTTGAACCCAAAAAAGTAAATAAAAAATAAGTACCAAGTATCATCTAAGTTGTACGGAGACGGGGATGACACACTAGAACGGGGAATGATAAATTGTCTAACGAGTTAGGCAGAGATGCGACATGCATTAACTCCCGCAAATGAGAAAGACAATCGGAAAATGATGGAGGAGACAAATAGGCTAAGCTCAACTATTGGTCCTTCGACTTTATCAGTTGTACGTCCTTCAAGTTTCAAAAGTCCATAAATAGTCCTTCAATTTTATAAGTATTGGTCCTTCAAGTTTCTAAAGTCCATAACTAGTCCTTCAAGTACACGTCAGCTTTCCAGATGAGGTCTTTTTGACGGTAAACGTTAAAAGTTTAATGGAGTACTAGCGCCATATAATACAGAGTAGTCGTACCTAGTGGAATTTACTCGTATTATATGGAACTAGTATTTCATTTAGCTTTTAATGTTTACTGTAAAAAATACCTCATCTGGAGGGCTGATGTATACTTGAAGGACTACTCATGAACTTTTGAAACTTGAAGGATCAATCGTACACAACTTATAAAATTGAAGGACTATTTATGAACTTTTGAAACTTGAAGGACCAATCATGCACAACTGATAAAGTTGAAGGACCAATGGTGAATTTTAGCCGAGATAAATATTTACTTTCGTCCCATAAAACTTTTTCACTCGGAAAAAAATGGAATTTAGGAGTAAGTAACAAATACTTACCTCCTCAAAAGAAAGAGTTATGTATGAAATGGAGACCAATAGGACCCCTACAACTTTAACTTTTACTTTAACGGAGACGGAGTGTTTTAATTTTGATTTATTTATAGCTGTTGTTCAAACTTTTAAACATAACGAGCCGTGAATTGGCCGGCAACCTGCACGGGCTAGTAATCCCCAACCTACATGGGTCATGATGGGTCCTCCACCATGATTTGATTTTATTAGTGTGTTATAAAATGGTAAAAGTTTGTATTTCAATTTCTTTTTTTTTTTTTTTGAATTTATAGATAAATGTTTTACAAAAGTTTAATTAAGTTCAAATTGATTAATTATTTTTGTATTTTAAATATAAAAAGAGCAAATACTCTGGAGTAATTTTATTAGGGTCCACGTTAATTGAGCTTTACCATGGTGTCATATATCTTTCCTTGATCTTTAGAAATTTCTTTGATTGAATTTCAAAAGCAATTCTTTGGTTTTTCCTTTATCCACACCAGTTACTTGCTTTAGAGTTTATTCTCTTCAACTTATTCTTTTTATTTATTACTTATTTTTATTGGAATAACATCAGGAGTAACTTTAAATATAATTACAATCAGATCAAAACAGATCTTAATCTAATTAGATCAGAACCCAAGCAAATAACTTGAAGAGAACAAGCCCTCATTCTCCTTCTCTACTTAATTTCTTTTGTTGTAAATGCTTTTAGGCTGTTAGGCGTTCTTAAAATTTCATGGATATTCTCCTCTGATAACATATACTTCTCCGTCCCACAAAGTCCTTGTTTTAACTTTTATGAGATTTGAAAAAGAGATATTTTGTGTTGTCTTTCCCAAATTACTCTTAATGTAACATGTAAAAGTAGGTTGCGATAAGTAGATTATTAGTGAATATGTATGATGTGATAGGTATGATAAGAATTAATAAGAGTTCGTAAAAATACTTTTTAAAAAGAAAAGAGAGCGATTGTGGGACACAAAAAAAAAGAGAAAGAGTTTGTTGGACGGACCGACAGAGGGAATACATTTGCATATTATTGTGGTTAATATTTAGTTACCTTTATTTTACTACAAATTGTATTGTGTAAGAAGGTCTATACATTTTAAGGAGTAGTTAATTTAAGCCTTAAGGTATAGTATTACTCTACACAAATAGTGTTATGGTATGTTTGGGAACATGGATTTGGATTTCAAATCCGGATTTGGCCTAAATTCCATGTTTGGGAAACTTAAGCATTTTAAATTTGGATTTGAATCAAATTCTTTATATTCAAAACAAAGCTTAATTTGAAATCCATGCACCTCCCCTTATCATTTGAAATTCTGAATTTCAAATTTTGGAATTGAAATGCATGAATTGAAATGAAATGCTAGTTGCCAAACACTACCTTAAACAATTCTTAGGTGATTCTAAAGCGCATCCTAGATACACTAGCTTACACTATATACTTGAAAAAGAAAAACAATACAAATCGCCAAATCGGTATATCAATAAGAAATAAAAATTATATATTAAAAAACTACGTCAAAAGTTCTACAAAACAAAAAGGTGACAAGAATATTTTATTTTATCAAATACTTAATGAAATCGCGTAAATATACAAAAGTTATCAAAATGAGAGAAAAAAATTGTACTCGGGGTAATAAAAATGAGGACGTTGAGAGTATGTTTTGTTTGAGATGAGTCAAAGAAAAAAAGTGCAAACAATGACTTATTTGTATGACCGGAGTACATGAATAATGTTAGAATCAGAAGATTGTAAGATAGAAGCTCAAATTGTCAAACATATGATTTCTTGAAGTTTTGAAGTGTTAAAAAAAGAAAAAATGATGATTAAAATAAATTCCCTCTGTTATAATTTATTTTTCTCCTTTCTAACATGTGCACAATCTTATTTCTTTTAAAATGATTTTATTTATAAATTGGATATAAAAATAAAAAATATACTCCTTAAATTACACCATTCAAATTTAATTATATAAAAAGTTTTATAAAATAAGAAATGAAAAAAAGATTTTATTTTATTAATGAAAACCCCTAATCTCTATTTCTCTATGACCATGTGGAAGAAGATTGAGAGCTTACGTGGAGAAGGGACGAACTTAATCTTTGGGAAAACATGAACCAGAATCACCACCACAGAAGAAGAGGAGGAGCGCCGCCGCACCGGTTCCGCGGCATTGCCGAGGGCCCACATCAGCGCATCCATGCTGGCCTCCGCGTCAATTTTCGATCCGCTCCCCACGGCGACGTACACGGCGGCGACGCCATGACTACCGCAGTCTTCTTCGCCGTCAAAATCGTAGGAAAACAAGCTGCTCGCGCTGCTGTCTTCATCGCTCTCCTCCCCTCTTGATGAATTTCTTCCGCTCATACACTTTACCGACGCGATCTCGAACAACAGATCGTCGCCGCCGCGGTCTCCGCCGGGCGAGGTCGGTTGAACTGCTTTTTCTATTTCGGTTCCCATGGACGCGGCGGCTGCGGCGACTTGAGAACTTTAATTGCGAATTAATCAATTAAAAACGTCAATCCCAAAAAGTTGTTACGGAGTACCCGCTGGAACGTTGAGGACGTGAGTGGGGGGTTCAATGAGTGCCGTTTAAGGTTTGGGAGGAGTCTCACACGGAGTGGAGTATAAAAAATGGACCAAAAATCAAAATATCACTATAAAAAAATATAAAAGTCAAACTTGATAAATTTTAAACTTTAATTATTTTTAATTTGTACTGCATATTGGCATAATCAAATAAAATTTAGAAAATTTTCAACAAGACAAGTCTAAAAAATTATTTTTACACAAATATATATTACGATTTTTATTTAATTAAAGTTTAAAGTTCAGTAACTTTAACTCTTTCAATTTGCTTGTTTTTTTTCTTCAAATCGCTACACAACATAATAAAAAGGAAGAGGAGGACACCATCACTAACACTAGATAGTACAAAAAAATGACATAAAGTTTACAAATTTATTATTTATAAATTTGAATTTCTATATATGTTTAAATTAGAGTAAATTTCATAAAAGGTCTCTAGTTATAGGTCGTTTTACATATATAGTTCCTACATATCAAATATCAATAATTTAGTCTTCAATTATTATATTGTTTTTCACAAATAGTCCTTTGTTAACATTTTTGTTATGAACACGGATAAAATTATATATTCACACTCCTCTCTATTAAATTAAGCTTCCTCCCTTCTCTCGTACTCATTCCCAAATTCGTCGCTGAGTTTGAAGCTCTAAACCCAAAGTTGAATCGATCGCTCCTCACTCAATTATTCATCTTCTTGTTGGAACCCAAAATTGAAACCAATAACCTTCATGGATGAATTTTATGGGTTAGTCTCGAGAAATTGCAAAAAAACAAATCTTAAAACTCATTCATGAAGGTTACTGATTTCGATTTTGGATTCCACCAGGAAGAGGAAGAATTGAGAGAGGAGAGATCGTTTCGGTTTTAAGTTCAAAGCTTCAAACTCAGCAACGGGTTTGGGAAAGAAGTGCGAGAGGAGAGAGCAAGCTTAATTGAGGAGAGAGAAGAGCGTGAATTTACAATTTTATCTATGTTTTTTTACGAAAATGTTATCAAAGGACCATTCGTGGAAAACAATATAATAATTGGGGAGTTAATTATTGATATTTGATATGTAAGGACTAAATATATAAAACGAATCATAACTAGGGGCCTTTTATGTAATTTACTCTTTGAATTATTTGAAGCAATTGATCGAGACCTTGTAATAAGTTTTATAAGTAGTAGGCTTGTAATGTTTGTATCACTTTGTTTTGTAGGGAGGTAGAGGTTAAGAAACAACAATTTTACCAACGGAGCACTGTAGGTGTTTTAGATTATAATATGACCTTCATCTCTAACGTCAAAAGAACCGCTAGGTTAATCATTTTAGAAAGTTGTGCGGGGGAGACAACATTGCATCGCAGTTTTAGAACGAATTGTTTACAATGAACGTAAAGAATACTTAATAGACTTAATGAATCATGTGATATTTTTCAAATTAGAGTTGTATATCAAAGTACTTTAATTAATCTGATAAGATATTACTATCTACACGAGTATAGAAATTCTGTTTTCTAACATACCCTAGAACTCCACATATATAGAACTAAAACTTATTAAGCGCGTGTGTTGGCGAAACATTCAAATGTTTGATCAAGACATTTGAATGTATGCAACACTTAGTGTTCAGGAATTGCATTCAACAATTTTAGTATGGAATGTTACGTCTAATCGGGTAACATTTGAATATTTGATACTATACATTCGAATGAATGTTTGATACTAAAGATTTGAATATTGTGTGCATTTCCGCAAATGGTATTGGAGATAAATTATACATTCGAATGAGCTCTGTATCATTTTAAACAAACGAATGTTGTTTTATTTTGGACTCAGTCATAGATTGTCATCGGCCCTTAATTAGCCCCTATTATAAAGTATGTAATATATTCAAGATTTCAAATGATCGATCTAAGAAAATTCAATTACATAGAATAGTCGATGATATTGAAATCATCAACATATTTTTGTTTTAACACCTCTCCTCAACAATTACGATATAAAAAAAGTTTAACACATAAGCGGAAAAATTAATATGCATTCTGTAATATTTTTAATATATTCACAGTTGGTGAAATACTAGTTTAAGAGGAGACTTTCTGAAATTGTTTTTTGAGTAAATTCTATAATTGGTCCTTTATAACAGGGGGTTTCCCTATTTAGTCCTCTATTATCAAATATTACTCAAGTTGTCCTTTTTTATGGGTACCTTTCCACAAATAGTCCTTTTTTTGATCTTCTATCATGTTGGTGTTAATTTGAGGGCTAAAAGTGTAATTTCACAATGATAATATATCTTTTTTGTCATACACAATTCCAAAGGCTGTTCCATTTGCGTCGTTTGTGAATTACAGTCGCTTTTTACGACAATTATAGTCTACAAATGTGATCTTTCGTCAGAATCCTAGCCCACAATCATAGTCATTATTTTTGTGTTATCTGCTTAACCAATATCAGAACACGTCACTAGACATAATGTTGACGTCAAATTATACTTTTAGCCTTTAAATTAACACCAACACGGTAGAAGATCAAAAAAAGGACCATTTGTGGAAAGGTACCCTTAAAATAAAGGACTACGGGTGTAATATTTGATAATAGAGAACTAAATATGGAAACCCACTATTATAAAGGACCAATTATGGAATTTACTCTTGTTTTTTTGAAAAAAGATTGGATTGGACAAAAACTCAATTATGCGAACCCAAAAAAACTCGACCACGAGACCGAAAGAGAATTAGTAATTAGTAATTAGGGAGTAAGATTTAAGAAAAGGACAATTATGTCTTACAACCTTCACATTTTTCGTCCTTCATCATTGTTATCAACTCGGGTACAATAATTAATCTCAACTCAATTAAACTCAAATTAACAAGGGGTGTAATGTAATAATTTCAAATTGATGAATTAAATTTATGTTAGTTCATATGTTTTTTTTCGCATTAAATTTTATAATAAAAATTTAGAGTCTAAAATTGATAAGTAGATTTTGAAAACTTGCAACTAACTCAAAGCTAATACATAGATTAAACTTACTTTATGAAAATACATTCAGAAATGCATTTAGGACAAAAATTTAATGGTGTAAGTTAACTATGAAAACACGACCGTAAAATTACATTTCCAAACGTTATCATCTAAAACTGTGTGTTATGCTTGCGTCAGGCATCACCGTGGTCCTGCGTGGCTTCACCACATCGGTGGCCCTTTCAGGCAAACACCGTCTCGCCCCTCCCCCTCGTGACCACGGTCCGTGAGACCCGCCGTAGTCACGATTACGGTCCAGTGAGTGTTGCTCATTTTCCTGTGTTAATAGCTCCAACGGTCATTTTGACAAAAAATTAAATTAGAAACCTACTAAACTCCCTTTCTCTTCAATTTAAAGAACCAATTCTAACCATTTTAAAACACAATCCCTTCTTCATACTCTCAATTTTTATTATACTCCCTCCGTCCTAAAACTTTCTTCCCAGAGCACTATTCCAAATTCACGGGAATTTATATTTATTTGTGTTTTTTCATGGTCTATATGATAAAATAAAATATTCTTGTCACCACTTGTTTTGTTGAACTTTTGATGTAGTTTTTAAATATGTATGTTTTATTTTTTATTTCTATACCAATATTTAAATAAAATAGATTGAAAAAACTTGGAATTTTTATTCGTTTTGCGCAACGGGAAGAAAGATATAGGACGGAGGGAGTATTTTTTTACAAATTTTGTATTTCTACTCACACCATGAATCCAAACAATCTAAATCTTCCGTATTTTTACAATCCCAATAATCCCCCTACATGTTCGACAATTGTTTTCGTTCAACTTTCGAGGGATATGAGTATTGGACTCCATTCCTGAACTTCTTCTTGTGGGGCTCTCAAGGCTTAACGCTACTAAATTTCATTCCGGAGACGCAACCTCATTACATTCCAGAGACGCAATTTCCGCATGACCAAGCTACTCAGCCTGAGGCGGAGTCCGGGAAGAAAAAAACTTCAAAGGTAAAAGGCTCCACTTCCAAATCCACAGAGCCAGTGCCGACGAAAAGAACAAGTTCCACTTGGTCGGATGAGAAGGAGAGTGCGTTGGCAGAAAGTTGGATCGATGTGTCGGAGGATTCAATTCAAGGTTAATAATTTTTTTTGTCCAATTTTTTTCAAATTTTTTCGACTAACACAATATTTTTTAAAATATATGTAGCCAACAACCAAAAGCTGAACACTTTTTGGGATCGCGTCCACAAATAGTTTCATCTGAAACTGGGGAGAGAGACCTATCGTACGATACGGTAAACATATTGACGAGTAAGCGACACGACTTGAAGAAAAAAGTTGACAAGTTCCTCAGATACTTCACCTAGCACACAAACAATAGAAAAAGTGGGGGGGGGGGGGNAGCGCATCGAGGGCCACACCACACTTTTGGTAATATCAAGGCGTGGAAGATTATGCATCAATCAATGCGCTAGAAAAAAACGGCATCCTTTCGTCCGCCTAAGCGATCAAAGACTTCATCGTCCAACGACCCTTTCACCTGAAGTCAAGGGTCGGACGCCAAGTACTACGTCAACCTCAACGATGACGAAGAGGAAGATGAGGGCTATGTGCGAGATGTGTCGAGGCCGATGGGACGGGATCGGTCAAAGGCGAAGGAGAGGAGCTAGGAGAAAGTTGCTTCGGGTTCCAAGGACGGCGGCGATTACCAGGAAGAGTTGCAGTCCTTATCCACTCGAATGACTGACTTTTTCAAATGATGCGCAGTGCGAGCGGCACACACAGTAATCTATACAGCTCTCCCCCATGAGATAAAGAAACTAACACACACACACACACACACAATTTTAATTTTTACGTATGTGGTCCTTTTACTACCTCCGAGTATTTGTACAATTTTGACATTTTACCATCAATCACTTACCTGTAATTAAATTAAAATTGTATGGTATATTAATTAGATAAAATAATATTTTAAAAATACTCTATAAAATAGATCTAATAAAACTATAATTGTATCAATATATAATATCTATTTTATTTAAATAGTGGTCAAAGTTTGTCAATTTTAACCACAAAAAATCAAAACTAAACAAATACTCAGATATGGAGATAGTATATTTTATATTTCTGTTATCAAGATTTTATTTCTACTCTCCCAATCTTAGTTAACTTTGCATCTTTTTTTAGTACAAAATTCAATACTAGTTCATCTTAAATCTAGAGTTCAGTTTTAAATTACAGAATCCTGGTTCTAATCTCCAGACTCTAGTTAACATATTCCAATTAAAACTAAGGCATAAAGAACATGCCCTAACCTAGAAAAGATATAGTGGTTGTTTCCCAACAAAGTTCAAATCATGCCAAAAACCAAAACCTATGCACAACAAATGAACATGCAAACCCACTGACCTTATTCATTCATAGTCCATTTAGATTTCAGTCTGACATATCATTGATTCTGAAGTATAAATATGGGAGAAGAAGAGCAGTAAACATGTATCTTTACAACATAGGCTATACTTTCAGTTTCTACAGCTTGGGTCTGGTCATTTTTGCTTCGGGCCTGCAATATGCCAAAGACATCGAAGTTTATTGACATTTTGAATGAGTTACGTATGAAGCGAATCAAAATGCAGGTGATGAGTACAGGGTGTACAACATTTCATGAAATAAGGTCGGTGTCCCTTTGATAACTATTGCCTCCGTCCCAAAAAAACCTTTCGTGTTTGACTTTTTACGGTCAAAGTGTGACACTCTTTGACCACAAATTGTAAAAAGTGAGTTATAATGTAAATTCAATATAACTGGGTTTGTGTTAGGATATAGTTTTGATGTATCAACACGCCCATGAGAATGTTATAGGTATGTTTAAAAAAACAGCATGGTCGATAAACGTTGTAAGATTGCCCAAACCAGGTGTTTTCATTATTTTCAGAGGAGCGAATGCCTTAAGCGGGCGTATGACAATTTTATATCATGTGAAACAAAAAGATTGAAGTGAAGACACTAAACAAATAGCAGAGGCAAGCATGAAGAAACCAATGTGAAGCTGTACTGATGAGTTAAAAAAAAGCTTACATGCACTCGACGACAAGGGCAGATGCTCCTCCTCCTCCATTACAGATTCCAGCAACACCAAATCTTCCATTCTTTGTCCTCAGTACCTTCGATAAATAATGTCAAAAGTATGTTATTCTGCGTGCCACTTTTTTGGTGTTTTGAGCTCCTATTTGAGTAATTTGACATGCATTGTGTAAATGTCGCGGCTTCTACAAATATAGGACTTCGCGCATATTGGCTAGTATAAACGTACAATATCCACACCCCCTTTTGTGCGTGTTAGAAGGGGGATACTCACAGTGACATGGCAAAGCATGCAAACACCAAAAAAGCACAGTGAAAAGGAAAAGACAGAAAAGGACAAACATGCAAAACAATCACCAGAGGTACAATGGCCTCCCAACTCTTGAAGTGTACAAGTGGCTCACCACTGTAAACTTTGCCCCATCAGGTGGTCGCTCAAAGACAACCCGGAGCTGGCTAGAAATGGTAGGACAAAGCAGTGGTGGCTGCTGAATCGAGGAGGAAGACTGTGGGTCCCAAATAATAACAGTAATATAACCGACGTATTATTATGGACTGAAGGAGTACAAATATGTGTGGCACCAAAATCATGTTCTTGTTTTCAAGCTCAGTGTCCTCCCCCACCCCCACCCCGGGGATGATATGTTTGTGACATTATCCACCTTCATCATCACTACTACTACTACTATTACTACTCCCTTCATACTTTCCTGTTTTCTGTCTTAAAAAAATCTATCATTTCCTTTGAGATTTATGCAGAAGAGAGAAATTTTGTGAAATATCAATGCTTTCTAAAAAGGAATGAAAAGTTTATTTTGAGACAACCCCAAAAAAGAAAAGTGTGAATTTTATTTTAAGGCCGAGGGAGTATTTAACTACCCAGTTTTAATGTGGGAAGTCTTGTGAGCCTCCTGTATATAAGGAGCTTTGTGGCTCAAAATAAGGATATCAAGAATAATTCGCAAAGAAATGTAGGGAGTAAGGGAATCCAAGGAAAATTCTGACAAATCGTGGTTAGTATGTTAGTATCAAGTAGCATGCATGTATCTGTCTTTTTAGAAAATATAAATGTGCTAAGTCAAATAATTTATCAATTGTCTCCTTATAGTCATGTGCAGGTTCAATTGTCTTTGATTTCCTGTCCCCAAAATGAAGTGTTGTCTTCTTTTGCTTATTTTAAGCGATGAGGCTAAGAGAGATAGATTCAGGCAGATGATAAGACATACCAAAAACAGAACATGGGTAAATTTCAGGATGATTAATTAAATATGCATAGTAGTAGTTAGAAACACTGAATCACAGATTCAAAAAAAACACTGAATCACTAATACATACCCCTAGCAAAGTCACCAAGATCCTAGCCCCACTGCAGCCCAATGGATGTCCCAAAGACACAGCTCCTCCATGCACATTCAGTTTATCCTGGGATACAGAGCAAATAAAAGAAGGATCACAGCTTGAACAACAAACCACTTATGCTAGAAGAATTTCTTTATTGAAAGATGATCAAGGGGAGAAAGACTTGATGGCACTCATAAGAGACTCACAAGATCAAGATTGAGTAGTCTCTGATTGGCAAGGGTTACAACCTGCAACGAATGATAATGAAGAAAATCTCTGTGAGAGAATACGAAAAGTTGTGAATAAATCTGTTTCTTGATTAAAGGTATTGCTGAATTACAGTTATCTTCCGTATATAGCAGGCAACTATGAACTAACTCGACGTCAAGACATTTGCAGCACCATTTCTGTCCATTACATCATGTATATCAGGATGGTGTAATACTATTTTACAGTTTACGGCAAACAACTGAAGTCCTCACTCGCCTCAAGCTGGAACATATAGGTCATATGCACCAAACTTGTTACCAATTCTAGGGAAAACCTTTGTCAAAATATCTACAAGCTAGTCTCTGTGCCAACACGGCTCATGGTGATGTGTCAGCAATGATTTATCTCAGTAAAGTGACAATCAACTTCAATATCTTTGTTTCTTTTATGATATACAATACTGGATTGAACCATTGTGTATTAGTGCTAGGCTATCTCACAATAAGCGTACTAGTCCATTTCTCCCACATTATAAATTCCTAGAGAAGATGTTTGAACACTAAGATTTCACATGTTGCAAGAGATTGCATGGTAGTTTGCTTTGGTATTTAATCGTGCAACTATCTTGCTTCTTAATTCCAAGGGATAAAACTCTTTACAATTAAGACACGGTATCCGTGGGTGGATCGTCTATCAATAGGGAAACCAGCCCAATCTGCACTACTATACCCCACAGCAATTTTATGATATTTTTCTTTAGGGTCCGTTTGGTACACAGAATTCAAATTATGGAATTGGAATTGGGGATTTCAATTCCAATTCTGGTGTTTGGTAGCACAAAAATTATGTGGATTTGGAATTGGTAGTGCAAAAAATGAATTGGAATTGGCAGAATTCAATTCTATGGAATTGAATCCCATGGAATTTTCAATTCCAATTCAATTCCAATTCCATCAATTCCATGTACCAAACGGAGCCTTATAGAATTCCTGTCCTGGAGTTCTTTTAAGATACATCTTAGAACTTAAACCATAATACGAGTGTGTGTGCATAATAAAAGTAGTTTAGATGTTGAACCTTACCGAAAATGCTTCGTTTATTTCATAATAATCGACATCAGAAGCCTTCAAACCAGAATTTTTAATTGCTTTTGGTATCGCAAGAGCTGGAGCAGTTGGAAATAACTCAGGTGCCTGTTCCAGTTTGTATATTGTCAAGCATAGTATAGTAGGCTCCATAAAGAGGAATTTATAAATGAAGATCATAAATGACCTGAGCAGCATCGGCATATCCTCTGATCTTGGCAATTACTCGCAACCCAAGTTCAATCACCTTTTCCCCACTCACTAGAACTAGTGCAGCAGCTCCATCACTACGATTTATGATGATAAAAGAGAATCAGCTAAAATAAGAAAAAATGACCACCTTTTTGCAATGAAACCACACAGGCTGTAAAGCCACTTTAAGATAATGTACACAAAGTTAAAGCATAGATTGCCTTGAAAGAGTTTACTAAGCTCCAATATATGCTAAGAAAGACATGACTGAACTAAATCAAAGGCAACTAAGAAACTGAAGGTGATGACAAGAAATAGATTCATCCTCCACATATTGAGGATCGGTGCACAACACAAATGACTGGTCATGTCAGCTCTGGCTACAAAGTTAAAAGGATTCATACATGCTAAATCAATACAAATCGACAAAGCCAGATGATAGGAAAAGCAAAATTGACAAATTTATGCAGAGCCAGAGAGAGAACCTTATGATAGAAGCATTGCCTGCAGTAACAGTACCCCCTTCTTTAAAGCTGGGTTTAAGCTTTCTCAGTTTAGACGCATCGAACTGTCAAGAGGAGAGAGAAAAAGAAACATCAGTATGGAAGGAATAAAGTGTGAAAGTTCAATATATCCTTTGAAAAAGATTAGTTTTATATATTTGAAGTCTGAACTCATACATGCAATACAATTGGCAACCGTCATTACTTATGAATCAATCTAAAGGATACACACCAGATTTCTTTAAATAAAAAATTCCCATGATAATGTAGATCAAAAGATGAATATGTGTTGCATACAAAAGCATGAATAAGTAAAAATATATAGATAATATACTTGATGAAGTAGATTTTAAAAAATCAGAAACTCCATGTTAAACTGAAGCTGTCAAGTGTCAAGAAAGAAAGTACTCCATATGATAACATCATCAAACATCAATTTATATACCTGCCTTAAGCCATCATCTTTGTCAACAATTATGGATGGCTTCCCACTAACACCAGATATTTCCACCTGTATACTAAAACTCCAATTCTTTAAAAATCAAAATAAATACGATTGATGGGAAAATTTTGAAAAGTAGTCTTAAGGAAACTTCAATAGTACATAACAAGCTTGGGATCTCACCGGAACTATTTCCCATGCAAATGCACCACTGCTTTGTGCAGTGATCCCTTGTTCAAAGCTTCGAATGGCATAAGAGTCCTACATAATAAACACAAAAAAGCCAGGAAATTACAGCAAACCCATATTCTAGATAATATCATTGCTAAGGTAACTGGTTAACTTCTTCCTATAATATGTCAACTTCTAAAGCATACGAATGCATATGTAACATGTTTAACAATCTGGGTTGAAAGTTAACAGTGACGGGTGTTTGAAAAGGAATCCTGATTTGGCTAGAGCTGGTGGGATGTTTCTAAATGAGTGAGGAAGTTGGGTAAGAGTCTGTATAATGATTCATGACATTGCATCTAACAATGTTGTAGATTGATGGCTTTATATGAAGAATTAAGAATGGCTAGAGAACTGGGAATTCACTCTCTTTGCATAGAATCAGATCTGCATTGGTTATGAACCATATACATAAGGAGAGGCCAGCTAGTAGCCATTTTTGACCTACTGCATGTTGTCTTAACATTTGAAGGGTCATTGTGGTATAAAAATTCAAAACATTTTGGTAAGTTCTGTACTAAGTAAATCCATGGGAAAAGATGTGCTATGAGACCGTCCAATATGTATTTTATCTTATGTGGATAGGGAAAACATTTTAGAAGATTTGTTCTACTTCTTTTTCATTAATAGTTTCGGTTTTCTTTTATGGACTCAATGGATTTGAACAAAATAAAGCTGCAAAATAAGAAACACTACCTGTTCTTCCCTCGTGATATGATACTGATCAGCACAAAGTTCTCCACACAATCCCATCCCAAAATCATTGTAAACGTCCCATAGTCCATCCTTGATCATTCCATCAATAACAGATTCATGCCCAAACCTAGATCCTTTTCTGTTATAGAAAATAAATGGATTCAACATTGGTTTTCTTCCAAACTAAAACGAAAACCCATACGGACCTTGTCGCTTTTTAAACAAAGCAGAAGTGTAGAACATGTTTTCGGATACAGATCAAGTGCTTGAATTAAAATTAGAACCAGAGACAGTGCTTTTCATTTGGAACAAGAACAGCCCAGAATAAAAATTATTAATTTGTAGAATGAACTGTAATAAGTTAAAGAAATATTAAGATTTCTTCTAAATAGACAATGCAATCAAGTTCAAAATTAGCACTTGTTGCAGGTTATATGCTACTATCTTGTGGAATACTTTTTGGGCCTGGCAAAAGTGGAATTTGCGCTTGTGGATACTATCGAGTAATCAGATATGAAAAAGAACTCAAAGTTTGTAAACAAAATGGGCTATATCAAACTCGGTACCAACCTGGACTGAACTAAATACTTTGGTGCGTTAGACATGCTCTCCATACCACCAGCCACCACAACATCATTGACACCCGATGTAATACTAAGTGCAGCAATCATTGTCGCTAGCATAAATGAAATCATTATTAACTGGCAGTTTAGCACACTAGAGGTTTCCTGTATACAAAGACAAACCAGTAAGTAAGTAGGTCCAAAGAGCCAACCTTTCAATCCCGACGAACACACTTTGTTAATGGTCGTGCAAACAACAGAATTAGGTATTCCGGCACCTAAGGCAGCCTGCCGAGCTGGGGCTTGACCTAAATTTGCACTGAGAACGTTTCCAAAATATACTTCTTGAACATGTGATGGATCAACACTTGCCCTCTTAAGAGCACCTATAACAATGTAGAAACTTGAAATAGTGCATGTAAACAGAATGAAGTCAAAAAAGGCAAGGCATCTGGAAATCTTACTCTTAATAGCTATAGACCCGAGCTTCGTAGCAGATAAAGATGAGATTGAACCAAGCAAGCCACCCATGGGTGTTCGAGCAACACCGACAATGCACACATCTGGTCATTGACAATTACAACTGACGTGAAAAACTATAACTTTTCAATCATTTCATTCAAAAGCAGTTTTCTGAAAATTCCCATCTCTTCTTAGAATAATGCTTAAAAGCCAAGACAGATCAACAACAACCCAATATGATCCCAACTTTATTGGGGTCTAGGAGTCAAGATGTACGCAATCTTACCCTGTAAAATACACTCTTTCCATTAGATAGTTGCATTTACTACCCAAAACTTCATTGAAATCAAGAACCAAAGAAAGTTCGATATGGCAATTTTGATTTAGTCCATTTTTTAGCCATAGCTACATGAAGGAGAATGAAGCAACTGATACTCTGATAGGAACCAACTAAAAAAATGAGTAAAATTTTTCTTTTTCTTGAACTATAAAATTAGTAGATGCACAACAAAGGTATGAGAGCTTCAAAACAATTAAACTATATAGAGAGAAGTGCAGATTGGACAGGAGCTTGAAATTGATGCTGTGAAGCGGTCAAGAGATTCATTAAAATATTTTTAAAACCTCTGGGCTTGATCGAATCGTCTGCTCTCGATGCCATGAATATACCCTCAACTAATCTGAAGGAAGCGAACAATTATACAGCACGACCAGAAAATCAAGAATATATGAGCTAGGTGGTGCTCCGAGTATTATCTCCTCCCTCGCTCCTTCTAAATTTTCTCTTTTGTCTTAGGAGTTCACCTTCATTTTTTTAAGGATCAAATTCGAACCTCTCGTTATTAATGAAATGTAAAAAAAAAAACCGAGCATGACGTGTTAATACAAAAATAATCATTATATTTATTTTATAAAAAAATATTTTTAAACTATTTAATTGTGTTTTTTATTCAAAATTATTTTATTTAAGTGTTTGTCAAAGTTGGTTCAATTTGATTCAACGCTAAATTAATAAGTTGATAATAAGTTATTAATAAATATATCGTCTTTCTCCTTTCTATTCTTTTTGTCCCACAAACTTCTTCCATTTTCTATTAAAAAACGACTTTTAAATCAGATTCCATTTCTTGGTTGGTATCCTGATCAAACTACTTTTGTGCATTAGACATGCTCTCCATACTTTGGTGCATTAGACATCCTCCACACTTATCTCTAGGAATTCTTAAATCAGATTCCATATTAGACATAGCAATCAACATTTGCTTTAAAGATTTCTAAGATATGCATAGTTGCTCCCGCTAGCTAGCGTTAAGACAAATCCACCCCTAGATTTCGAGTCGTTCATATCACAATGACATGTAAGAAACCTTGTTTTAAGCTGTGACATTAGTTATATATGCCAAAGGTTCTCTCTATACAACACATTCTTTGCAGGGCAAAGACAACTGCCAGACTACATACCATTCCAACCAGGGCATTACAAGTTTACAACAATCCGTTGCTTTCAAGACACAGACCGCGGGAGAATGAACTTGGCATAATGGCATTGTTCAGTACAGAAAGAAAGATACCCACAAGACGAATGAAGATACAGCTTATCAGAATAGCATAACTTTCCAGTTTTGGACACTATTTTTGCAGGACAGAAAGGTTCTTGAACTTGATTTTCAACTCAATCTCCCCAGATTCCACATCGCGGAGCTTCAACCAAACATCTTGCACGACCTCGCCATTGTTAAAGACAATGGAGCTATCCACAGCCAGGCAGTTGTCACTTTCAGGTATGACCTTCCTCAAGATTGACCCGTCCGAGGAAATCCCAACAATTTGACTCAGTCTTGCAGCTGCCATCAGCGGACGAAGGTCAAGATCGGCATGGCCCATCTTGTCATCAACCTTGAACCGGTCCTTATCAAACACTTTCTGTTTTTTGAAAGTTATTTAAGAAGAGATCATGAAAATAAGGACACCAGCAGAGATCATGAAAAGGATGAGATGGTTGAGGACTAACCAGTTTCAGAACACCAGCAGGTTGGGATAAAGGGAAAGTGAACTCTTCATTCCAAACAGGATTCAGACAGCTATTTATAACTTTGGTCTTTGCAGCCTGACATTAAGTGGAAGTGAGTTTAGCACTAAACATTGCTTAATCATTAATGCTTTGTTTGGTGTGAGGATAAAATGGGAAGAAAGAGTAGAATGATAGTATTAAGGTAAGAACATAAAGAGGGGATTTTGGGAGCATTTCAAAGAAGCACATAACTACCTGATTCCCAAGCTCGAGAATAACGTAAGGATCACTGCTCCTGAAGTCCCGGATCACTAGCTTTCTCCCTTGCACAACCTTTATCTTCAGTTCTCCCAATGTATCTCCCATATATAACACAACTGCATCTTACAAGACCAATTGGGTGTTTGGAAACAAGCTTATTGAGGTGCTTTTGACAGATAAAAAGCTTTTTGAGGTAAATGTGATGGGTGAGTTTGGCCAAACAACTACTTCCACCGCCCCGATTTGATTGTTCAGTATTCATTTTTGGACCGTCACACCATTGTATTTGCCCATTTAGAGTGACTTTGGGAGTCATTTATTGACTCTTTTACCACCAAATCCTACTTTAACTCCTCCAATAAAATTGTAAGGGTAATTTGTAACTACCTCAACCATTATATCATTCTCCTTAGTCCATGTGCCAAAAAGAATGTAAGCAAATACATTGAGACAGAAGTATTAGAAATGTTTGGTAAACATCTTTTTGAAAGAGATCTTTAGTCTCAAAAAGTTGAAAGATTTTTGGTGCCATTTTTTTGTCCGCGTTTTCTTTACACGAAAAATCCCAAATGATTACACAATCAAACTTTTTTCTTCTCTAAACATCAGACAAAACCTCAACTGCTCAACAAAAATCTGGGATATTAATACATATATGCACACTGAAATTTATTGCCTCAATTTTTTTTTACCCAGCCTCACCCACACTTGAGTCAAGCAAGTGAATAAGAAATTCTTTGCAGTTTGCACAATAGCCGAGCTCTTAAAGGCATTTATTATTCCATTCAAGAACAGGAGTGAAATGAAACAGGAAGAAGCGATTAAAGAGAAATAACAAATGAAACAAAGCAAAAATGGAGGCAAAAAGCCTAGACTTTCATTAGAGGAGTTAACCACCAGCTAACCAGAGTGAATAGAACAACAAGGAAGACTGAGTTTTGAAGCTTACATGAAAACCCAGGAATGGAATCCTCAAAAAATTTGCAGCTTTGCTTCTTCTTGCACGTGGTGGTGGCTTGCAGATTGGAAATGGGAGATCTGAATACCCAGCCAGCCAGGGTGCTCTTTTTTCCTTGTGGGAAGAATCTTGTCAAACATCTGGTCAATATATAAATTCCCTATCTGTTGATTGGTCAAAAGTGGTTTCGAAGTTTCCTAGTTCTTTACAATTTGGCTTACTTGACCTGTGACTGTGCCAAGCTGTTCTAATTAAATTAAGAGACATTTTTTATTTGGCTAGTATTTTAACCCGTGCAACGCACGGGGTTAGACGAAATTTTTGACACTTCTGTAAATTAACTTCAATGCAATATTTTAAATTGAATTTATAAAAAAATATATAATATGTTTTTTTATTACTAAGACATTAAAAACAAAATAAAATAAATAATTTAGTATTAAATATTTTATAATGAATATTCTTATATTCAAATTCAAAAGTGAACATCTCAAAGATTTTCTAAATCTATATTTTGAAAGACTTTTGGGTATATAACAATTTTGGTGTAGTTGCAAGGATTTTCGTTATCATCTAAAACTAATATTTTTAATTCTGTCTTTCTTTCTACTCGCGAAACATCACTGCAAGTTGATCATAAGTGAACACCGAATTAGTTAAATATAATCCAACAAATGATAATGTTTGACTTTGACTTTATTAAAAGTCATAGCAAAACATAAAACATTGG